>JAJJMC010025405.1:229953-246216 GCA_023531435.1 Papaver californicum | reverse complement strand
TATGTTTGGTTTTTAGGGTTTTAACAATGGGTAGTAGAGTTTTTAAAGCATACTTTGATCTTGCTTCTATGATTGTGATTGATTTATGATTTGAATGAAATCATTTGTTTGTGCTCTTTTTTCATGTCTCCTTATTTTGTGTCTCATTATGTTGTGCTTATTAAAATCTTGATGTTTGTTGTTTGTATACAGGTTTGAAAAATCCTATGGCTAATGCAAGATGGGTTGCTTCAAAGATAATGGGGTATGTTTCTGACCACATTGACTGCAAGCCTTCACATATTAAAGATAGGGTGAAGAGAAAGTATAAAGTAGATATCTCATATTGGACTGCTTGGCATGCTAGGCACATATGTTTAGAAAAGGTTTTTGGGTCATTTGAAGATAGTTATAGGCAAGTACCAGAACTGTGTAGACAGATTCAATTAGCAAATCCAGGCAGTGTTGCAACTTGGAGTAAAGAAGGTGTGAATGAACAATTTGCAGGGTTGTTCATTATGTACAAGGCTAGTCTAGATGGTTTTCTTAATGGTTGCAGACTGATTATTGGATTAGATGGTACATTTTTAAAAGGGAAGTATGCAGGAATGATCTTGGCTGCTATGGCTTTGGACAACAATAATGGTATATTTCCCCTTGCCATATATTTTTGCAGAAACGAATGCAAGGAAACTTGGAATAAGTTCTTGTCTATTCTTGCGCCACATGTGACCATTCAAGATAAGCCAATTACATTTATTTCTGATCAGCAAAAAGGTATTACACCAGTTTTTTAGCAATGCACATTCTTAGTTAACATTGTTGTAATTTGATGATGCTTTTTGTTTTAAGGTTTGATTGATGGTGTGGCTAGACAATTTGCACATGTCAAACACTATCATAGGTTTTGCTTCAGACACTTGTACAAGAACATGAAGATGAAGCACCCTGGCGCTTATTTAGAGGAACTTGTTTGGAAGGCAGCAAAAAGCTACAACGAGATAGATTACCAGTTTTGGATGCAACAAGTGGAAGACTTGAATCAAGAAGCCAGAACCTGGTTAGAATCTCATCCAAAGGAAGAATGGACAAGGCACAAGTTTGATCATACTTCTAGATGTGAGCATATCACTAACAATTTCAGCGAGTCTTTTAACAAATGGATTCTTAAATTGAGGGCAATGCCTATATGCAAGTTAGTGATGGAGTTTGAGAAACTAGCCATGCAAATTTTTTACAATAGAGAGCAACTAGCCCTCACTTGGGATCAAGATAGGTTAATAGAGAGAGCTGAGAATAAATTGAAAAGGCACAGAGAGAATGTGCATTGGTTTAAATGTTATCCATCGATTAGAACTGTTTGGTTGGTTGAAAATAATGAGAGTATGACTTGGAAAGTGGACTTGACTAAGCATGAATGCAAATGTGGAGCATGGCAAGTTGGTGGTGTGCCATGTGTGCATGCAATGGCTGTCATTTTAGAATTAAATGAAGATGAGTACAGGTAATTCCTAAACTAATACATGTCTTTTTGTTACTTTGTGTCTAAAAATTCTTACTTTGTGTTACTTTATGTTCGTTTACAGTTTTGTGGATCAATGTCATTTTGTTAGCAAATACATGGCAACTTATGCTGGCAATATAGAGCCAATAGCCAATCCGGTATATTGGCTTGAGGTATGATTTCTAATCCAATATATTTTGTGTTTCATTTAACTAATCCAACAGAATGTATAAATATGAACTTAATATTGCCAAATATAGGTCCCTGATGTTTACAAGGTAAATCCTCCAAGAATCGTAAGACCAGTTGGTAGACCAAGATCGCAAAGAAGGCGAGAGAGGAATGAGCAACTTGGAATACAAAGGGGAATGAAACAATGTGGAGTTTGTAAAGAGTGGGGCCATAATAGAACTGGTTGCAAATTTCAACCTGAGGGTCATCCATCCAATGTTGGTAAGTGGTAGCTATCAGAATCTCTTTTGTACATTTCACTTTCTTGAACTGTGAATGAACCATATGTTAATCCATGACACCAGTACCTAGCTCATCCATCTAATGTATGATGTATTAGTCTTAGGTGTCCATATATATCGTGGACCACATGATAGGAGGCCTCTTATCAGTGATGGAGCCGCAATACCTAGACCAACACCTACATCCAGAATATATATCACTACAGGTATTAGGACAACTAATGGAGGAGTACCTAGAGGTGGAATTCCACCTATGGCTGACATTCCAATTGGTAGAGGGAGACCTGGTGCTATTGCAAGAGGTAGAGGTGGTGCAGCTGGTACTACAAGTGCAGCTGTAAGAGAAAGAGGGGGTGGTGTTGCAAGGGGAAGAGGAAGAGGTACTCATAGTGCTACTGCATCTCAATCATCTCAGGCATCATCTCAGGCATCTACAATCACACAACAGCCTACTACATCAACAAGGCCTGCTTCCCTTTTGGGGCACAATCAAGACCAGCCACAGCTAAAGAAAACCAACAATTCTACTTTTGGGGTTAAATGGTATTAGTTTTTAACTTTGTTTTTTGTCTTGTCAAACCAAATACTCTACTCTACAATTGTATAACTTGTTTAAATCCTTAAAAATCTTATTTTGTTGTGATGCCAATTTGTTTTTTGTTAAGTTTTCTTGTTATGGTGGTGAATGCAATGGTAAATATTTAACACAAATTTGTTAAAAAAAAAAAAAAAACAAAAACAAAAAACGTAATAAGCAAATGATGCAGAGAATTTTTGACGTTTTTTTGACGAATTTTTGACGTTTTTTTCGCCGATTTTTTGAACAAAAAACTGATACAGAGAATCTTTGCCGAATCTTTGCCGATTTTTTGCCGAAAGTTTGCCGAATTTTTGACAAAAAAACGGCTGTTGATGAGTACTTTGACGGAATGGCAAACTTGTAATTTTTTGGACTAACGGTCGGTTAGTTTGACCGTGTTGACTGACGGTCTTACGACCCAAACACATCGTTGGACAAATTTACGACCCAAACACTCTACCATACCAAAACCTACGACCCAAACACAAAATTCTTGTGATTTGTTCAATTTAATTAACGATGAGATTTTTAGGTAGTGGAACTGACAAATAGTTCTTTAACCAATTAAATAAAACAACCACTCGAATAAAAAGATAATGTATAAAATTAAAAAGTTAAATTCTTTACTCTAATATTTTTCATTGGAGTTTAATAAGATGAAAAACCAACCAGTTTGTTTAAATCAAATGAATTTTAATAACTACAATTTTAGTTTTTCGCTTTTCATTTGATTTAATGTTGATAGTTATTTAATGAGAGACGAGATTCTTAACAGAAAAATAGAAGTAGAACTGAAATACCCTAACATATTAACACTTGTTTTGCTTTTTTTGGAAGCAGATTAACAATTTTTTAGGATAATTAAGTTTCCATTTACTTTATTATATTATTACAAAATTCTAAGACTGACATATTCTTTAGTTTTTTTAAGTTGATCCTCTGTGTTTCTGGGAGGTTTAAAATACGAAAATGCTAGTTATCCTCCGTCTATGTCTTCTAAAAAAATTTCATGAAAATAATGGTCTAACATCATATAAAAAAAACCCTGTTAATTTTAAGAAAGAAATCAAAAGGGTTAAAATTTGATAAATTTATATTGGAAAGGATTGACGGCCGTTTAAAATGTGAGATTAGTCTAATTCTCTAACAGAATATGAAGTTGGTAAGAGTTTGACCAAAGGTGTTTTCTTTTTTTAATTGTTTTTTTTTTAAGATAATTTTACTCTTCAAAAAGTACAATTTTTGTGTTAGCTTTAGTTTTTTTACTTGGTCTGTAAACTCCTTTGCATTTTGGAGTTTAAGCGGAGAAACCTAAACCTAAGACAATGGATTGATTCCATCAAGAAAAGCACTATGTAACGTATTGGCCGATAAAAAAATAAATAAAAGGTTAATAGGCTTTGGAAAGGTCACGGCATCTTGACCGTTCAAGGTTGTCTTTTTTAGAATGTCCGTTTTTTTGGATTTTTATAAGGAAGATGCCAGACTGACCTGACTGGTTTTCAGAGGGAAATCTCGACTGGACATCTAATAGGCAGGAGGATAGCTGCTCTATCATTTGGATTTATACGGATAAAATGGCCCCTCTGCTTGTCTCAGTCGGGATTACCAGTTTGGACTGGGAATTGGTACATCTACTATTTCCGTTTTTATAAAGAAAATTTTACGAACTGTTTTGCATTGCAACCACCCGTTACAGTGGCAGAACTAGGTAATAGAACTAGGTTTTTAACGATGGAGAGACTTGAGCTTAAAAAAAGAAAAAAGAAAAGGTATTTAACAATTTTGGTGGTGACTAGAGCCCGGAGAAGTCAACCCAGGTTCCCCATGCCCATTGGCAAATATAAACAACATCTTATCAACTCCTATATGCGACTGACTGGAATTTGGTGATGATTTTATATGTGACGTTGCATATGCCTATATTCCTTAATTATGATGGTTTTGTCGGATGATCTACTTTTGGTATTATTGTAATATTTTTATAGTTTATGAGGAGAAAAATCTTTTCACCATGGCTATCGGCTGAATGTGAGTGGTTTCCCATAACACTTTGTAGAACTTACTTGTATAACGATCGGGGCCGGGTGCATGGTCAGACACAATAGAAAAGAGAGCTTGCTTGATTTTTCTAGGTTTACCTATATATGGGTATATCGCATTGTCTCTCGGTTAATCTGGGGTTGATTGTTGCGAATAAATCTTCTTTTGTTACTGTATTTGGATCGTACATTGCTTCGTGAGATGATCAATTATGAGTTGCATTATGGCATTTTTATCATTGATCCAATTATTTTGTTGGTCATGCAATTGTTGTATGTTGGTGTATCCTCGATATATTTTATCTTTCGCGTGGAAGGAGATAGTGGTGTTATTATCCAATTGCATCCATTGGATTCCAGATCTTTGTTGCCAATATGTTGCATGCCATTGGAGCAGGGATTATGTGATGGCTTGTGAGTTGTTTTTTTTGAAGAAGCCAGTATGTCAATTTATCCCTACTTCGGGTAGCACATTGGTGTTGTGCCAGTTTTATGCGGTTCGTTGACTTCTTGATCATTGTTGGGAGGATGCCAAAACTTTTGTTGTTCCATTCAGTGAGTGTTTGGCTGGTGGTGATTGGTTTTAGTTGGAGGTTTAGTGTAGGTTCTGTATCATAGTGCTGGATCCAAGTTGAGTCGACCACTTGTTGGATCTAAGGATAAGTAAGCCAAGGGTGTTCAAATTTGTAATTTTTGGTTTCTTACCAATCGATTGTTTTAGTTTACAGTAGGATTGAGGCATGATCAGAGGAAATTCATGGAAGGTGAGTGATTCCGACATGTGAGTTGGCCGTTCGTCAATGTTGCGTGGCAATGGCTCGATCTAGTCTTTCCCTGATGTTAACTTTCCTTGCTGATTATTTGTCCACGTGAATATGTCCTCTTGAAATCCCAAGTCTATGAAAACCATTTGATCCATCATGCTAAGGAAAGGTTGAGTTTTCCCATAGGTTACTTGTCGACCTCCTCGTTTTTATGATTGATACATTACCTCATCGAAGTCTCCTAATAATACCGAAGGTATATTAGCATTGGCATTTGGGAAGATAGTTGGGAAGTTGTACCATAAGTTCATTTTCTCATCCGGATGGTGGACCTTAGTTGGGAAGTCGTACCATAAGTTTATTCTCTCATCCAGATATGGTGGACCGTAGATACCACTGATAAACAAGGGGTGTCCGGGGCCAGTAGGGTAACAAGGTCGTAAATAAATCTGAATATGCTGTAGAATTTGTATGTTAAGATTATTTTTCCACATTAGGTATAGGCCTCCTTTTCTTCCGATTCCAAGCTAATATAGATATCTGTGTTGTACTTGTGATATCCTTTGTTGGGATTCTGGAGAATTGAAAATCTACTTTTGGAAGCTGTTAGGTACAATTATATTGGGTCAATAAGGCAAAAGAAGTAGATGGTGGTGTGAGTAAAAAAAAACGTTGGGAGTACTGATTGTTTAAAGCAATTGATTTTGTGTTGGAGAATTTTGGATCAGTTTTGGGGTTTGCAGAAGTAGATTGTAGCTGTAACGTGTGGTAGTAACACTAGTAGGAGTGGCTCGGCCCATGAAGCTCATAGTATCTTTTGAAAGAGTATTGTTTCGAAAATTATTGGTTCTTCAGGTTCGTAGAATGTGTGCCTTTGGTGTACACACCATCAAAAGCACCTAATAAAAACAAAAAACAAAAAACAAAAAGAGAAGAAGTATTCGTTACCCAAGAATAGATAACAGAAGTGGAGAAACTAAAAATGTGAAAAACCACTTCGAGGTTTCTTGGCGTACACACTTGTTTAGGTTAATTTTCCCGGCGCGGGTGGGGTAGGTCTCTTTCAATTTTACACAATTATTTGGTTTACTGAGGTGATAAGTTTTACTCATTATTCGAGTTATATTCATGGATGTTTTGCGTGTGCTTTTGCGTGAGCCTTGACGCGAGCCTTGGTGCGAGCCTTGGTATGAGTCTTGGTGTGACCCTTGGTGTGACCATTGGTGCGAGTCTTGACGTGTGCCTTACGTGTGCCTGCGAGTGCATACGTGTACCCATCAAAGATCCAACGGTTTTATATTTTAATTCTATACATTAAATATTTGACCGTTTTGTATTTATAAAATTAAATCAGTTTTAATAAGCAAAATCTTTTAATTAAATATCTCGAATTAAATATGTTTAATTAAATGGTTTTTTACCCGTTTGAAAAAACTCAACCGTCTTCTTCTTCTTTATAAGAAAAACAAAAAACAGATTTTCACTTATCCCAGTCACAGCCACTGACCTGACGACTTTTCCCCTCTTCCTTCTTTGTATGCGCACTAGTTTTATTTTCATTTTCTTCTACTGTTAAGTTCACAACGGGCCAACGAGTTTTGCTAACTGGATTGGTATCAGGTGGTTTTATCCTGGATTCGATTTGTCATCTCTAAAGGTATAGCAACACCTTTCTAAAGGTGTACCTGACAAATATCGAGTTAAGGGCAGTCTGTTGAACAGGCGACTCCATCTCTCTGTGCTTGTGTGATTGTCTGAAGTGTGCTATCTGTTCTAACCCTTAATTATTTTCAAGTTTCTGTTTGGTTGTTCACTGTTACAGACAACAAATAGCAAAATACCATCCGTTGTTAATTCATAGAATGGTACGCCGAAACCAAAATGAAAAAGAAAAAACAAACAAGAGATTAAAATTAAACCTGTTATGGACACAAGAGCCAGGAAAATGGCGAAAATTCTCTTCACTTCCATCGAAAGCTGAAAAAAAAAATTTCTTCTTTGTCACACAAGTAGATGAAAGTAGGAGTGAGTATCACATTTGGTTCAGTGACCATTTATAGATTCTTTTTAGCTCTTCAGTCGTTGTCGGCCTCCCAATTTTCCTTGTGCAGAGTCTACATAGTACTCTTACGCACGTTCGGTGGTGGGGATCCCCTTGATTCATATAGGTGATCTCACCAGAGACTCCATCAAGTAGGAAACACATCCACGGGGCGGCTCGGTGAAAAATGCTAAACTTGTCACCACCATTTACTATTCTACGTACTATCCTTTCTCTGTCAAGGAAATAATGAAATCCTAATATTCTTCTTAGAAGGAAAAAAAAAAAGACTGTCATTTCAACCACGGTTGCTACTTCTTCCAATCTCAAGAGCAGACCACTGACTATTCAAAAGGAATAAAACTTGACAAAACCTGGTTATAATAACCCCAACTCATGTTGAATAAAACGTGCTGTAAACTGAGTCTACTAGCCGTTTAGTTTGTTTGTTTTAGCTGTTTAAGTTCCTATTCTAAGGGGTGAGCTATTATTCAGCTCATTCCGGTTTTGCTTTCATGTTTATCGCATTTCAGTTGTACCAAAGACTATTAATAGTCCATTGCAATCCTAATAAAATTAAGTGATTCCTCTCTTATGTTCTCTGGTTTTAACAACTCATTCATGTTTGGCGATACATTCGACATGTTGAACTGTGCATTGTGCAAGCTTGTATGAACCCCTGTGATCATTTTTTCAAGCATTAATCAAGAAAAACCATTTGGTGTTCAATGAAGCAGAAGTATCAAGGATCTACAAAGGTGAAAAGAGCGCAACTGCAAGCGTTGCGAAGAGAGTTTGAGTTACTCTCTATGAAAGAAGGAGAAAAGGTAGACAGTTTGTTTGGAAGAACATTGGCTGTGGTTAATAAAATGAGATCCAATGATGAACAAATGGATCAAAGCATTATTGTGAACAAGATACTCAGATCACTGACTCCCAAATACAACTACATTGTGTGTTCAATTGAAGAGTCAAATGATCTGAGTACTTTGAGCATTGATGAGCTACATGGGAGCTTGTTGATTCATGAACAAAGAATGCATGGACAACAAGAGGAGGAACATGTGCTGAAGGTGGCTCAAGAAGGTAGAATCGGCAGAGGAAGAGGTCGTGGTATGTACAGTAGAGGATGAAGTAGAGGGAGGGGAAGACCATTTCCAAATAAAGCCATTGTTGAATGTTTCAACTGTCACAAGTTGGGACACTTTCAATACGATTGTCCTGAATGGGAGAGAAGAGCTAACTATGCAGGAGTGGAAGAAGAAGAAGAACTTTTGCTAATGGCTTACACAGAACCTTCTAAATCCAACAAAGAGGAAGTGTGCTTTCTTGATTCTGGATGCAGCAACCACATGACAGGGAACAAAGAGTGGTTCTCAAATCTGGAAGAGAACTTTAGCCGATCGGTAAAGCTTGGCAATGATATGAAGATGGCAGTGGTGGCAAAAGGAAGCGTAAAGATGCGGCTGAATGGCATAACTCAGGTAATATCCGATGTATATTATGTTCCTGAGCTAACCAATAATTTGTTAAGCATAGGACAACTCCAAGAAAAGGGATTGGCCATCCTAATTCAACAAGGATTTTGCACAGTTTATCATCCTGAGAGGGGTATGATTATGCAAACAAACATGAGCAACAACAGAATGTTTTGCATCTCTCCTAAAATCTCTCCAGGAGCCGCATTTTGTCTTCAAGCTGCTATAACAACCTCAGAGAAGGAAGCACACTTGTGGCACTGTCGCTTTGGACATCTAAATTACAAGGGTTTGAGAACACTTGTTTATAACAAAATGGTGATTGGCCTACCTCTCTTGAAGCTTCCCGAGAAGGTGTGCACTGTATGTTTAACCGGCAAGCAACAAAGAGCGCACATGCCAAAGAAGAGTATGTGGAGAGCATCAAGAAGGCTTCAACTCATATACTCAGACTTATGCGGCCCCATTAAACCTGCTTCAAACAATGAGAAAAGGTATATTCTCAGTTTTATTGATGATCTAACTCGTAAGACTTGGATTTACTTCTTACGTGAAAACTCTGAAACTTTTGCTACATTCAAGAGCTTTAAAGCTTGTGTAGAAAAGGAAACTGGTGAGTATATATCTTGCTTAAGGACTGATAGAGGGGGTGAATTCTGCTCTAATGAGTTCAAAGAATATTGTCAGTCACAAGGCATTAGTAGGCAACTGACAGCAGCCTTCACTCCTCAACAAAATGGTGTTGCCGAAAAGAAGAATAGAACAATGCTAAATGCAATTCGTTCTATGTTAAATGAGAAGAGAGTTCCCAAAGCCTTCTGGGATGAGGCAGCAAGATGGTGTGTGCACATTCAAAATCGGTGTCCTACGGCAGCAATTGAAGGCAAGACTCCAGAGGAAGCATGGAGTGGTGAGAAGCCGGTGGTTGATTATTTCCGTGTGTTCGGATACATAGCCCATGCTCACATACCAGATCAAAGGAGAAGCAAACTGGATGACAAAAGCCGAAGATGTGTGTTTCTAGGAGTCAGTGATGAATCTAAAGCATGAAGATTATATGATCCAACATCAAAAAAATTAGTTGTCAGTAAAGATGTTGTATTTGAAGAAGAAGAATGTTGGAGCTGGGAAGAAATCAAACAAAGCACACTGGAATGTGAGGATGACGATCATAACAGTGAAAAAAGCATCCAAGATGAAGGAGTAGAAACTACTGAACCTGTTGCACCAACCTCACCAAGTTCGGGAAGCATCTCAAGCACACAGGAGGAGCCATCTCAACATGATCCATAACCTGACACACATGAAGCTGCTGTGGAAGGAAGAAGTGTGCGAGAAAGAAGGAGACCAAACTGGATGTCTGACTATGATCTAGGGAGGGGTGTAAATGCCTTGATGGTAGCTGAAACTGATCCTGTTTCATTTGAGGAAGCATTCACTAGCAAGAGGTGGAGGCAAGCAATGACTGCTGAAATTGAAGCCATATAAAGAAATCAAACTTGGGAACTCACTGAACTTCCTAGTGGCGTTAAACCTATAGGAGTAAAGTGGGTATTCAAAACAAAGCTCAACAAAGAAGGAAATGTGAAGAAACTCAAAGCCAGACTGGTTGCAAAAGGGTATGCCCAACGATATGGGATTGATTACACAGAAGTTTTCGCTCATGTTGCAAGATTCGACACCATTCGTATGATACTTGCAATGGCAGCTCAATTTGGCTGGAAAGTGTTTCAGCTGGACGTAAAGAGTGCGTTTCTTCATGGAGAGCTACATGAAGAAGTATTTGTGGAGCAACCTCTGGGATTTACAAAGAAGGGAGAAGAAGATAAAGTGTATAGACTGAAAAAGGCTCTATATGGTCTCAAGCAAGCACCAAGAGCTTGGTACAGCAAGATTGAGGCCTATTTCATAGGTGAAGGTTTTGAGAAATGTCCCAGTGAGCACACTTTGTTTGCAAAAACAAAAGGAAGAAGTTTGTTGCTAGTAAGTCTGTATGTTGATGATCTTATATTTACTGGAAACGATGAAGGGATGCTAGAAGATTTCAAGACTTCTATGATGCAAGAGTTTGATATGTCAGACTTGGGCAAGATGACATATTTCCTTGGAGTAGAAGTTAATCAAAGTGAGGATGGCATCTCCATCTGTCAGAGAAGATATGCGCGAGATATACTATCCAGATTCAACATGGAAGATGTTAATGCAGTAAAAAATCCCATAGTACCAGGCACAAAGCTACTCAAGGATGTTGGAGGTGACAAATTTGATGAGACATTATACAAACAAATAGTTGGAAGTCTAATGTTCTTAACTGTAACTAGACCCGACTTGATGTTTAGTGTGAGCTTAATAAGCAGGTTTTTGTCTAAACCTAGCATGTCTCATTGGCTTGCAGCTAAGAGGATATTGAGATATCTGAAGGGGACACTTAGTTTAGGAATTCTTTACAAGAAGCAAGAGAAGGGATTGAAACTTTTGGCTTTCACTGATAGTGACTATGCTGGTGACTTGAATGATCAACGAAGCACATCTGGTTTTGTGTTTATGTTGGGTTGTGGAGCTGTTTCTTGGTCCTCAAAGAAACAACTCTGTGGTTGCACTCTCTACCACAGAAGCATAATATATGGCAGCTGCAATGTGTGCATGTCAAAATGCTTGGCTTAGAAGGGTATTGGAGACTTTAGGTTTTGAAGACAAATCATACACCATGATTATGTGTGATAATAGCTCTACTATACAGTTGTCCAAGAATCCAGTTTTTCATGGTAGAAGCAAACACATTGATGTGAAGTTCCATTTCTTAAGAGATTTGGTGAATGAAGGAGTTATTGGTTTGAGCTATTGCAACACATCTGATCAAGTTGCAGATATTATGACAAAGCCTCTGAAGTTGGAACAATTTGAGAAGTTTTGCGCGATGCTTGGAATGGTTGATGTAAGCTAAACACAGGTGTTTTTAGCTTAAGGGAGGGATTGTTGAATAAAACGTGCTGTAAACTGAGTCTACTAGCCGTTTAGTTTGTTTGTTTTAGCTGTTTAAGTTCCTAGTCTAAGGGGTGAGCTATTATTCAGCTCATTCCGGTTTTGCTTTCATGTTTATCGCATTTCAGTTGTACCAAAGACTATTAATAGTCCATTGCAATCCTAATAAAATTAAGTGATTCCTCTCTTATGTTCTCTGGTTTTAACAACTCATTCATGTTTGGCGATACATTCGACATGTTGAACTGTGCATTTTGCAAGCTTGTATGAACCCATGTGATCATTTTTTCAAGCATTAATCAAGAAAGGGCACACCACACTTATGAAACCCTGTCTGTACGACCCTGATCTGGTCGTTGCTTGAGTTGAGGATACTCAGTTGGAGATAATGTCAAGATTGTAGAGAGATGCATAATGAATTATGAAAATGCACATTAATTTTGATCATGAATTTCTCTACAAATCACATCTAACGTACGTTCACAGTTGGACCCAGGGAAGTGAAGACAGGAATTTATAGTTGAAAACTTGAGATGGCCACATTTCTGTACTACCCAGAGCAGATCTAGCCATCGCGTCTTACTTGGGGATACATATTTTCCACGTATTCCTAGTCTAATTAAGAAGTTGTCGAGATTGTTGAGAGAGTGAGTAAAGAAAAGAAATTCTTCTTGAGACGTTAATCCTAAGATGAAAGGAGTATATAAATCCTGCCGTTAGGACATGACATGACAAACTACTGAAATCAGAAATTTAACGAGAAAAGAAACGTGGACACAAGCAAAAAGAAAGAAGCCTTATATAGGGGTTGCAATATTGATAGAGGGGATACTCATGTGAAGACGAAATAAAGACATTTGAAATAAATTTCAAAGACCCCTTATCCATGATATTTTCATAATGGCTAAACTACCCCTGATTAGTTAATATTAGTAAAACTAATTAGTTAATAGATTAAGCTAATCATAATTAATCTAAAATAATCTTAAACTTAATCAAATCAAATCAAAAAAAAAATGGTTTGGTGGGAAGAAAAATTAGAAGAGAATTTTTTAGGGTTTTTTAAAAAACCCTAGATTTCGATTCACTCAACCAGAGTAGTGAGGTATACCTCTAACTTAAACTCTTGGTCTTTTTATGGTTCAAATTTGATGAAATTACGTTTGAAATGATGATTCTTTTGTGATTCAGAGAATTTTACGGTTGGTTTTTCATGTCGAACCCAACCGTAAACGCCATTTACAGTTAGGTGTTCTTTCCAACCCAACTGTAACCGTAATTCATGGATGAACACCAAATCGTAACAGTTTTACGGTTGGGTTTTAGCATCGGACCCAACCGTAACTAATGTTCAAAAAAAAGTTTTCCCATCCAGGATTGAGTTTAAGATCAAATTTGGGTTTAAAAATAAAAAATTTAAACTTATTCAATCATTTTAACTAGATTGAAGGTAAATTAGGTCATTCAAACAAACAAAGAAAACAACACAAGTACTAGAACTCAATTTTAAATGATCCAGGAATATTTACGTTTAGGTTTTGGCTGAAAACCCAACCGTAAGTCTGCCATGAAAAAAATGTCAGTTTTACGGTTGGGTTTACAGCCAAAACCCAACCGTAAATAATCATTTGTTTTGTTTTTTGACTTGATTTCTTCTTTGCTTGGTTTCCAACTTGACAATCAAACCCAACCGTAAATAGCAATTTTAGTTTTAGTGCAAACACATTTACGGTTGGTATGTTAATCGAACCCAACCGTAAATGATCATCTTCATCTCCTTTATCCCACATTTTCTATGCATAAATCAGATTTTTATTTGTTTTGGTTGGTGGTAAAAGTAGAAGAAAGAAAAGAGAGTTTTTGGTTGTTTTTTGAAAAGCCCTAGATTTTGATTTTCTCAACCAAAATGAGTGATTCTAGTGGCAAATTTGTAGTGGGTGAATCCTTGTATGATAATCAAACCAAATTTTACATACCCACTGATGGAGACCCAACTATGTATGATTATTTGGATTGTAGAGAGGTTTTAACTCAAAGTTGTGAAAGGTCCCAACCCAACCGTAAATATTCCTTTTACCTTATTTTTTGTATTTCCTTTCATTCCAAATTGGGGTTTAAAAATCAAATTTTTAAACTTATTCATTGTATTGTACTAGATTTAAAGTAAGTAGGATCATTCAAACAAACAAAAACCCAACCGAACGAAAACACTCCAATACTATTTTTGAGGGTTCAGGCATATTTACGGTTGGGTTTTGATTCAGAAACCCAACCGTAAAACTGTCCTTCTTTAAGATTCTTGTTGGTCTACGGTTGGGTATGGACTTGCATCCCAACCGTAAATGAACCTGGGATACACTAATAAAATAGAAGAGTAGGCAAAGACCTTATTTTTTATATTAAAGGAAGAACTAAAGGAAATCAAATACAATAGATCATTAGATGATTACACTTAAACACTTAAGTATAATAGATGAAATCATGATGGGTACTTTCTTCCAAAATACGATAGCAATCCTCATGCATAAACCGCCACCCAAGAAGTTATAATCCACCCACAAAAAAAAACCTAAGTTAAAAAAAACTAAAAACATATGAATAAACGAAACAAAGCACATTAAAGAAATTCAAAATGATCAATCTCATTGATCTCATTAAATTCTTCCACTCCTTGTTACTCTCGACTTGGTCCTAGATGGAATATCAACCAAATTGAAGGAATTGTCAGGACCGTTCCGAGGGGTTGGAGTGTGATCAATTGATTCATGAGGAGGGGTATCGCCTTGCACATCATCGACTTCATCATGTATGTGTTCATCACTGGGTTGCGGCTCTCTTCGGCTAGTAGTCGCACCTCTTGTATCGCCTTTAAATCTCTTTAAGCTTCGCACCATCTCATCTTAGATTGATTCATGAAGCTTCCTTATTTTGGCACGCAGGATCCTTTGTTCCTTGATTGTCATCCCATCACCTCTATTTATGGATGGAGTCATCGACTCTGCCAATGCAAGTACTTTGTTTTTCTATTCACATATGAAAATAAATGTTGGTTGAGTCTTTAGTAATAAATCTTAAAAACATTAACAAGATAAGTAATTTATGTACCATGAGACCATGATCTTTGAAATATGCATTTTCCCAAAAGTCAATAAGACCATCTCCTGTGTTGTTTCCTTGACCCCTTTGAAGTTAGATAATTTACAAAATTTCAACACAAGCAATCAATCAAGATCTTTAAATTCAGAACTCTTTACGGTTGGGTTACACATATCACCCAACCGTAAATAATCAACAACAAGAAATAAACCTAAACAGAAGACTTTACGGTTGAGAATTGAAAATTCAACCCAACCGTAAATAATCATCAACAAAAAAATTGAACTAACCAGAATAATTTACGGTTGGCAATTAGAATCGAACCCAACCGTAAAATTCAAATTTTTCTTTGAGTTCAAATTTTTTTACGGTTGGGTTCAGAATCGAACCCAACCGTAAAATTTCATCTTCATCTCCTACCTTTTTATTTACGGTTGGGTTTTTTTAATAACCCAACCGTAAAATGTAGAACAAACCAGTTACAGTTGGGTTCGAATGAAACCCAACCGTAAGTTCTTCAGAACATACATTTACGGTTGGGTTTTCCAATCGAACCCAATCGTAAATTTTTTTGTAACCCAATTTTTTTAACAAACCAATCAATCAAACAAGAAAATCAATCACTTTTGGGTTCTAAAAATAACATGGGTTTTGTTGAATACCTTGTATACACCATTTTTTGTGGTTGGGGAGTTTGATTTCCTTCACCACCGATTTGTTCTTCAATTTCTTCATTAGGTTGTTTAGTTTGATTTTGATTGTCATCACTACTACCTTCTACACCTTTAGTAAGATTCTTCATCACGAACTTTAGAGTTTAATATACGAAGAAATTTTCGAATCGCCAATTAATTGATTCGATGGAGAAATTCGGTTCAAATTGAGAAGGAGGAGATATGGAGGGAGAGGGAAATGTTTTGAATTGAAATAAAATTTTTGTAAGGTTTTGTTTTGTTTAGGTTTTAATTGATTGAAGGAAAAATTAGATTTTTTCATAGATAGAAGAGTAATATGGAAATTTAACATAGCCCCTAGGATACCCCTTAACGGATTATTTGGTCACCCTGAATCCTAATGCAGCCCCTCTATCAATAGTGCAGCCCCTATATGAGGCTTCAAAAGAAAACACAATTTTTTATTTTCCTTTTTTTCTAATAACTTAACCTCGACTCATATTTTATATTATATAATTTGAGAATTTTTTTAAGATTTATGGTTAAAAGTTGGGCAAAAGCTTGAATTCTAGAGCTTCTGACCTCACCTGAAGGATTTAAACCAATAGGATTTGAGAGTTTTGAAATCTTTTTGGTGTTTTTTGTTGCAC
>JAJJMC010025405.1:199154-229553 GCA_023531435.1 Papaver californicum | reverse complement strand
TTTTTTTATGTCGCAGGTGATGATACATATATGGAGAATTGGAAACGCATCATAGAGGTTTCAGTTATTTTTATCTTACTTTCATAAACCTCTTTTGTGTGTTTGTTTCATTTTCAGCGCAATCATCGTGGTCTTTAGATCATCTTTTTGTCAATTGAAGCGTGAAATATAATCATGAAATAGAAATCGGGGTTTGTTCTTTTTCTATTAATTAATTAACTGTTTGATTTTGCAGATGAGGTTCTACCTGTTCTTTTTCTATTAATTAATTAACTGTTTGATTTTGCAGATTAGGTTCTACCAATTTGAACCAGGGGAGGTTTTTTTAATAATACCTGGTATTATCGGATCAAGGTTTCTAATTTTATATATTCTTGGATTATCATTATATTAACTTTACATCAAGTTACTAATCATGTATTATTATACAAAATTTTAATTTCACGCAGATGCATGTATTCTGGCTCATGGAGATCCATCAGCTGTTTGAAGGAGCTCAACCACGTGTTATTGAAGATTCTGCAGCTATCTATGCATATTCCAAAAAAGCATAAGGGTGAGACTCTTAATTAGTCTAAATATTATTGAGTTGGAGGTTTATAACAATCCTGCAATTGTTCAGACAAGTTAAACTAAAACATGTTAAATGCTGATTTAGTTTAACTTAGTTATTATCTATGGTTGGTCTTGATTTGTTACTTAGTTACCTCATTTTTAGATTTTTCATATACTTGCTAGTTTGTGAGGCATTTTCCTTTAAAAGTATTTTCATTACTAACTTAGTATCTCTTTGTTTTCCCTTTTAAAATAATTGCTTTTTGTTATAGATTTCAATGTTTGCAGGCATAAAACATACAAAGTTGGAGCACATTTTGCTTGGATTACATGCTGCATATATTGTGTTCACGCTATTCGTGATACAAGTTCTTTTGTACATAGTTGTACCGCCTTTCATATTCAGTATTGTGGTTTTTATTTTGTTAATAATACTATATTCTCACAAGTAATTTTCTTATTTTTACGTAGCACGAAGTTTTATTTGAATTTTTGTTATATTGCCCCGAACAAAGAGAAGTATAGAAACAATTATCTAAAAATTTATTGGTGTGATTTTGTTTGGTGATGTTTGTGCAGATTAGCATAAGTTTGTTGTGTATGAAGTATGAAGAGAAGGGTGCAAATAATGGCTAATGAAGGTGAAAACAGTAACAGGGGTGAAAGTGACGCTTATTATGGACGCATGTTGATCATTGATGATAAAGAGGTTAAAAAGAACAAAGTAAACGGTTTATGGATAATGATTATGGTACTGCGCAATAGTTTAGGATGCATGTTAGTATGATATATTTACGAAAACAAAAAGACTTGCGGTCCAACATGTGCTAAGTGAAATTAGTAGCAGTAGTGATGGTGATACTTATTATTATAATTATTGTGTTACTATTATAGCAGTACTGAGAATGATACTTCTCTTTCCTTTGAACAACAAAAGAAGGTATATTTATCACTCAGACTGAGATTAAGTAAGGCACAACTCGATTCAATCAGGGAAAGAACTAACGGAAAAGACATACATCTTTCTTAGCATTACACTAAATGAAGAACTAAAGGAAATGAAATAGAATAGATCATTAGATTACACTTAAACACTAAATCATATAGGTTAAAATCATAGGTACTTTCTTCCAAAATACGATAGCAATCCTCATGCTTAAAGGTTTTGCCATGGATAATTTCTTATCTGTCGAGAGCCATCACGCACTGAAAAAAACAAATCAATTGTAAGTTTGTATGTTTGAAAACTATTTTTGATGAACGACTTATTGATTGACATACTTACTCTTGTCGCACTGGATTCGGTGGGATGAGCTTCTTTTACATATTTCATTTCTTGTTTCAAAGATTCCAATTGTTGAAATAGCTTCTCAAACCTTTTTTTAATATGTTTGAACGTCCTATGATTACGATTTGGTTCTAATCCCACAAAATCTTAAACATACGCTTCCACCAAGAATCGGATGTCTGATCCATGTTAATGTCTTCATTAATGTAATGGTTATTTTGGGTAATATACACTCTATCGTACTCGTGCTTTGTGATCGTAACCCACACTCTAACAATGCCAACATCTTCATCGGTAGTGTATGCAGTAACCATATTTAATACTTAAAAGGGATGGATGAGAATGAGTTGGAAAGTGATGATTGAAAATGAGAATAAGAATAAGAATGAAAGGGGTAGTGGAGAATGCGAAAGGGACAGGTTTCCTTTTATAGTTTAACTACCCAACGGCTAGTTTTTCAAATAAAAAATTCGTTGGGTGAGTCAACCATATGAATAGTAAAAAAAAAAAGGATTTTACTTAGGGGTTCATAATTTGAAATGATTCATTTGAGTGTCTAGGGTTAGTGACAGTATCATGATTTTAATTTCATGAGTGAATGATGAGGGTTTTCCCATTTTATGTTTGTGTTTTTTCTAAAGCAAATCAAGTTCTTCCAAACTAATGTATAATAATTGTTCGTATAAATGTCACAAAGATTTGCTTTCTCGCCTTTACCTTGAAGATAGTAGTTTCACGTACACAAGTCCCTCCACAACCTCTATTCGTTTTTTTTAATTTTGTTGGTAGTAGGCAATTTAACGATATTGTATAAGCATCATGGATTATTTTGTGAATGTAATTAACATCTTAGATTATTTTGTGAATATGACCAAATTGTATATGTGCAGTTTGGAAGTAACGAATTTGGGGTATCAACCCCGTGTTTTTTTTATTTAGTATTTGAATTGGAAAATAATTTTACACATGTAAGAAATGGGTTGCTTATTCTTATTAGTTACTGATAAACATTAGTTTTGGACTGTTGGCACGGGTATAGTTGAAAGTCGAGGGTAGCTCTTTTTTGTTGGTTAAAAAATTTGTTGTAATCATGTGATTAGGTTTTGGTTAGGTGCAGTTTGCAAGTTTTGGAACTTGGCTTGAACTAAAAGATGTTGCTACTTGAATCTATATCTATTATGGTGTGGCTGTTTTCATATGAGAATTGTTTTTTTCATTTTTATTGCTAAGTTTGTTTTTAAACGTTGTGGAGTAATTAATTTACTAATTTGTGAATGTTGTCGTGTTTGTTATAGACGTTAACAAATATGGACTGCTGTAGTCGCTTGGAATTCACAAATAATGACAGAAATTCGAAGCCATCTTCCATGTACAAACCACAAAAACAGTAGCGAACCCCTCCTTTATGCTTCTCCAGTTTCATACCTCAGAAGTATCATCTATTTTGAAGTGCCAAACTTGCAGAAGATAATAAATTTGTTCTACAGTACAAACATGAATCTCATTGTGCTTGATAGTATTTATATTTTGATTTATCTTTAGTTGACATGGAAAGTAGATATACTATTATTATACATGAGCCACCTTCCTTGATTTACTTGCTTAATGTAGTCTTGGAAATTCTGCCAGTCGGATTTGTTAGATCATATGTAGTAATTTATGCTCAATGGTTTGACTTTGAGTTGTTACAGGTTTTAAAAGCGAAGAAGTTTGACGTTGATAAAGCCATGTACACGAGGGCATAAATGATTGAACGGAGGAAGGGTTTGGTTCTGACACTATTAATGAGGTATTTGTATTTTTAAAATGTGTGTAAGCAGAAATAACGTATGCTAGATTAGAATATCGTCCACTATAATGTGCTGCCCTTTCCTTCTCAAGGATTCATTATGTGTCACGGATGCATGCACATGACAACAAAAGTGATAATTTTGTACGCACTTTTTGTTTGTTGTATTAGTTATATTTCCATGATGACGCTAAAATTAAGAGTGTCGTCCATATGGATAAAAAAGTGTTAAGCACTATTCTTGCGACAACTTATGCTTCAATATGTTTCTATTTTTCTTATGTAAGCTTCAGATGAGTGTATTGTATTCTGCAAACGTGGAAAGGTATGCATCTTTGGAGGGGTTTTGACTTAATATTTTAATGTATGTTACTCACATTGCAGATATCTTAGATCTTAAATATCGCTAAAGATTTATGGCTAGCTACAACAATATTTCGTTGATGTTTTTATTGTTTTCCTCATTGGTTAGCATGGTTATAATTTATTCACAAAGAGTCTTTTGTTAATCCAATTAGCTCAATTGATTTTTCGAGGTTGAATTTAGTTTTTGGCATTGAGGATATAAAGAGAATCAGAGGGAACTACTGGTAGTTTGTTGGTTTGAAGAGTAGTAAGATTAAATATCTGCATTTGTACCAACATTTGAAGATTACAAAAGGATTTGATTAAACCAGTTTCAAGAATTTTAAACCTAATACTTTAGATTTTGGTGGCCGATTCTATAGATTATTAGACACTTCATGCTTAAAACAAATGCCATAGGTGTTGATTTATTTCTAAATGTTGATCTGAATTAGCCAGATAAAATGATGTGTATTATTATGTATTTACTTTCTCTACCAATCTACAGGTACAAGTACAGGATCCCTTTACTTTATACAAGCATATTTTCACGCCTATGTTGGCTCCAGGGTTTTCTTTTATGGGGATGCCTTGGTCGGTGCGTTGTGATTGCAACATAGTTGCATTCTGGCTACATATGTGTTTATCAGAACCTCTATCTTGCCACAATTCTATCTTGCCACAATTCTATCTTTTTATTGGGGCCATGCTCTCTATATATCACTATATTTGAATGAATCAAAAAGCAAGTGGTTGGTAGGTGTTATGTTTGATTGAGTTACACTCATATCCCAAGAATAGATGATACATGATGTCTGACCTTCTATTTGGAAGTTGAACCAGTGGTTATCCCAAAAATTACACTCATCTTTTTGCAGGAAAACAAGTTTGTGATACTTGATGTCTTAGCTCAAATGGAAGAGCACATGGTTTTGAATCATGTAGTTGTGGGTTCGAACCCCACAGATGGCATAATTATTCGAGCAGACAAAAAAACCTTACATGCTTCTGAGGGCATAGTTAGCTCGAATAGTTCTCATTTATTTTCTCTATGAAACACACCCTAATATCCAGATCATCATGATACTAGATTAATGAGCTCATCATATAAAGAGATTTTGATTCAATGTTTTATTGAGTTGTTAACAAATACATAAACTAAAATTCTCAATGAGGTTGGCCTGTGAGTTCTCTATATTCTCTTTACTTTGTTATGATATTCAGCCTAAATATTTGTATTGTGTTGGATCTGTAGGGGTTTATATGTTCATGATTTAGGCCTCTATCAAGAGGAGGTGATACTTTAACAACAACAGAATAAGGAGAAATTTACAGTATGAGAAGAAACAGAGTCGGTTCTGGTTGATAAAGAATGCCAATCAATCTTTTCTTATTTCTTTCAACTCATACTTTTTCATAGAACCAGCTTCAGTTGTAAACTATGGAAAAGTATGAGCTAGAAGAAGATGGAAGTAGCATGGTAACCGTATAACTAATATATGGTTGTGGATGTCAAGATCTTTCGTACTTTTTTTTTTGCATGTAGTCTTCTTTTGTGCATTGAATTGCATAATTTTTTTATTTTTTTTGAAGCATTGTAGAATATAGTGCATTGTATTTTAAAGCATGTCTCTTTGATTTTGTTGGATTTTATAGGGTTAGATCCTGATGGATTAGTCCTCCGAGAAGAAGCTTTTGCTTTAACATCAACAAGAAAGGAGGAATTTTTCATTAGGGAAAAAAGGTAGAGGTAGTTTTCTCATTCAATTTATCTCTTTCAATTTTACACAATTATTTGATTTACTGAGGTGATAAATTTTACTCATTATTCGAGTTATATTGATGGTCACATTCTTGAAATGAACAACATACGACCTTAGTACATGAAGTTTTTAAAGCATTTTTGGGTGTAATTTCTTTAGGAAATGGAGAAGAATAACGCTACAGTGCAGTCGTTGGTCACTCATACAAAAAATTTTCCCATGTGCTTTCAAAGATAGTTTAAATTTAAAACCTTGCCAACCAAATACTTTCTGCCATGTTGTTATAAATTATAAATGGATAATGTCTAAGATTTTTACTATAGTATGAACACTTATATGATATTGATAATGGAATATGCTTCCCCAATAAATCTTTGGGTTGGCTTATACTACATTGAAGGAGACTGTAAGTTTAAGTCTTTTTAAATTGGAACAACTTCCATGTATATTATGGGCCATCCCAATGGGATGTGAGCCGACAGTGTCGGACAGTGTACCAAATATTGGATCAGTTATAGGTAGTTTATTCCCTATTCTGTAATAATGTTTTGATTTGTTTTATAAAATCGGAAGTACGTGAAAAATACATCCCAGTTTCACGTTGTATTTGTGTATAATTTCATTTTTCTGATAATATTTTCTTCATATTTAAGTATTTTATTTTGTGTCTATTACATACGAGATTTCGTGCTTTCTTGAAAAATGTAGACCTAATTGTAATACATTGGTTTTAACTTTTTTGTTCTCTTATTAGTTATAAGTCTTCGTGCAAAAGTTGTTCGAGATTTCAATTACGCGGGTGAATTAATCCAAGGGGTAAACCTTTTTTTATCAATTATCTTTATTTGATTGCATAGTCATACTTCTGGGTCATATCTCTGTAACACGTTGAAAATTTATTTTTTGAAATTTGTCTAGATTCTAGGCTTTATATGGGGCAGAAAGTAAATATGGGCAATGATGACGTAAGTTACTTCTGTTATGACCAAAACTTCGTTATGTATATACTACTAACTTACAACTCATAAGATCTAAGACAACAGAAGGTTTTCATCAAATATAATCTTTGTGTTAGACCAACAAGTAACAAGAAAACATACACAAGAAGTTAATTTCTTTCTCATATTAGGCAGTGGTTATTATAGATTCATGGTAGTGATAACACGGCGGATAATGTTAGGAAAGGGTTTCTAATGAAGTAACATGTTTTTTGTGAACTTTACTGTTGAGTACCTAAAATGTGGTTTACCGATCTATTAGAGGGGAATTTCTTAGAGTTGTCATTAGCATGGTTAATAAGGTTTATTTTTATCCGGGGTTCCCTTTTTTTTGTTTCTAGCAGGTGGATGGAGGTGGTCATGCCATGCCTTAAACGTCCGTATCAAACCATATAAGTATTTTGGATATATGATGAATCTTTATTTTTCTATTTACTTTAGAGGAGTAAGTTCCCCAAATCTTGATGTGGTATATTATATGGGTCGTACGTTTTTTTCATGCGTGTAAATGATATATGGGTAATTGTTCGCCTTTGATATATGTTGTTCTCTGTTTTTCAGCTGGGTCACTGATTATGGTTGCTCAATACCATTATGGTTGCTCAATACCATAGTAATCCAACTACTCTTTTATTGGAAGTTAAATGCTAACTGTGAACACGCTAGGATGGAAAATCACACAAGATGACAACATGTCATCTATAATCAAGGTTTAATGTATCGTGACGGGGCAGGGCTGCCACATGAAATCAAAAAATCTCATCGAACTCTGTGTGTAGCGCGGGTTATATTCTACCATTGCCAATTTTAAGAACTCAGAATCCATTGCCATTGGTGTTCCTTGCCGTAAGAAGCAACCCATGAGGATATACTTAAATCTCTGGGACGCCGAAAACTGGGCAGCAAGAGGTGACTCGTATAGACGGACTGGTCCACCGCACCCTTCACAGACTCATACCAGAAATCCAATGCCGAATGCGTCTGTTTCATACATACTCTTCAGGTTTTACTTCCTGTAGGCTTTCGCAAGAGTTAGATTCCTGTAGGTTTTACTTCATGTGTTTCATACTCTTTAGGGAGTGAGACGATAAAAATGGCCGAGCTGTTTTACAGCGAGGAAAAAAAATGCACCAGCCGGGAATCGAACCCGGGTCTGTACCGTGGCAGGGTACTATTCTACCACTAGACCACTGGTGCTGAACGTTGCAATTTCTCCATATGATCATTGATTTTACAAAAATCCACACAAGTGAATTACCCAAACATGTTAGTCCACATCGGTCATGTTTGAACAAGAGACGAGAAAGGTAAGAATATAAATAGTTGATACATGGGAACGTAGATGCATACTTACCTGGACGGGGTTTATGGATGATCAAGAAGGCCCATGGCGTAGGTTAGCAACCTCCATTGCACACTAAGGAGAGGTGTTTGTCTAAGATCTCCCCAAGAGGGAGAATCTACGTCATAATTTGTTCCTGAGGGGTACGCGTTCACGCGGCCTCTACCAAATTCACTAAACTAATACTTCCATTCCTTCTTGTGGAGTGTATCAGAAGCTGTGCTACGGAGGGTTTCTCTGTTTCAAGAAGAACCAAACAACGTTCATATCTAAACTTTTCGTTTTAACAAAACCCTTTTCAGCAACTAACTATGTGGTTTCTCGACCCTTCTATTGTACTAGAAGCTACTTCAAATGAAAATGGCGTCATTTGGTCTGGTCT
This sequence comes from Papaver californicum, assembly GCA_023531435.1. Classification (NCBI taxonomy): domain Eukaryota; kingdom Viridiplantae; phylum Streptophyta; class Magnoliopsida; order Ranunculales; family Papaveraceae; genus Papaver; species Papaver californicum. The sequence continues at coordinate 221,091 of JAJJMC010025405.1, read as the reverse complement.
TGTACCTTTCAGTCAATACGTATGTGGTAAGAGCAAAGTTGTAGCAGCAAATGAAAGCTCGTCAAGATGCAGGTGGTAATTACAAAGTTCCGCAAGAAATAGCTTGTAAAACATGTTCGGTTATGAGTATGAAGCCCAGCAACCACTATATACGCACAAAACCTCACATCATTCAGGCATTGCAGTAAAGAATTGGAGCTGGTAAATACTTCGATTCCCATTGGAATTCCAAATTCGTTGTCATTTCTCATGATGCCTAATAGCCTAAACCAGTCATTCACATTGTACCATCTGGAACCAGGCTGCTATACTCACAACCTATGGTTGAATTACTAGGAAAATTCAGATATATCTAAAGTTGGTTAGTTTTAATACAAAACCTAACCAACTGCATTCACATCAAACTAAAACCTAATTAAAATGGAGAAGAATGCCAGTTTTGATAGTGTCGGCGAAAATTTGAGAAACAAAGTGTCGTTACAAAGTGCTGGTTCAGGAAAAGAAAAAATAATATAAAACATAACTTGATACAAAATCGCCAAACAGAATAGAAATACCTCATCAGTAATGCTAAAATGCCACTTAAGTTGGTGACGCTGACAACTTTCTACCCACCTCTTCCTGAAACCCCGCCACAGCTGTAGAAATGCCAACAGACCAAAAGGCATTTGCATTTGAGCATACGCCTCTTTGAAGGATTGTAAGACTTTGAGATTTTAAGAGAAGAATCCAACTCGACAGAATCACTTGGTTCAGAATTAACTGTGCAATTTCTTCTCTCACTGATTCTGGATGCACTTATATTTGCCACCTCATCATCATGAAAAGAATTGAATCATTGCTTTTTTTCCACAAAGAGGAGAGTTTTGGCCCTTTTCATCAAAGAACTGAGTGTAGTGCAACTTTCCTAGATCAGTACTTCCAATCATCCTTTGAGATTCCAGCTATTTTAATCAAACTTGTCGGATTTCTCACCTTCTTCCACATCCAGGACAGATACTTCATTGTGATTAAAACAATCCAGAATGACATTCTTACTGTGACCAGGCTTTACTGGCAGAGCCACGTGGTGGCTGGGTGGGGAAATGAAGTGTGTCTAGACATGAACATTGTAGTAGAGATTTCACTTTCATCTCCACCGGCATCATTGCTCGTACATCATAGCTGGAATCCAACCTTGTTGGACCAGGAGAAGCAGCATGTGACTATTTCCTGATCATTTCTACCAGAAAAAGCTCCCTCTCCGTACTCTTCATGGTACCCCATTTTTAGGTTGATTTCAGAGCCTATACAATCAAAAACAAAACAACATCAGCCTTAATCCAAGATAACATGTCAAGGGTGCCAAATGTGTAGTATTGCGATAACATTTGGAATTTTAAAAATGAATACAGCATGACCCTAAAAACTTTTGCAGTCTGCCATTGAATCAAGTCGTTTATCTTTGATTATATATTTTTTTAGAGACTTACTACTTAATGCTGCAACCCACGGCAAAGACATGTTTATCTATCTCTGTTCTTCAAATTATTTAGATATTGTTCAAATTCTTAGCTCTCTTCTCTTCTACCGCATCCATACTTATGCTCTTAGCTATGTAAATTTCATACAGTTTTCAAGAGAAACATGCGTTCGAGTTTCATGCAGTTATGAAAAAAAGTATATGACTATATGTTATGAAGGAAAGGGTTCATGAATAAAAGTCATTCATAAATCTTTAGCCTATCTATATGTTGTTAAGTAAAGGATTCATGCACAAAGATAATTCGTAAGTAATCAGCCTATTGTTGTAAAAGAAACAATTCATACATATTAAGCTATACACCCTTATTTTTACTGAAACTGGAAAAAAGCAGTATACCTTTGAATTGCCGTCATTTATTTCACGGATATCTGTATCCACCCATTCTTGCTTATGAAAGTTTTCCTTAAAAGTGTGCATAGCTTCAGAAATGAACGTGCATCACAAAGTATTCAACATTCACATGGCAACCACGGCCGTGAAGCAGGTTGTATTATCCATCCACCACAGACATAATCTCCCAAAGTAAGACAATTATCGCCTTGAGGAGCTTCTGGTATAGGAACAGCAGGATCTTCAACAGTTTCAATACATACATTCTACTCATTTGGAGAGATCTCTGTTCCATGACACATTTCACCATCATCGCCGGATGTCATATAACCTCTAGCAACTGTTTCATTATCTCTGTCTGATAAATACAGATGTTGAAGTTCAACATTGGGAGCTTGAGCACCAGTAGCACCTAAATTCGGCTCGACAACAGGGTTCGCAGCTTCTGGAGTTGGAACGTTATGAGATGTATGAGGTTGTGTTTCTTGCTGATTACCCAAGACGGGCATACCCTGAGTTTCAAAAGGATATGGTGGAAACATATAAGTTCATTATACAATGATGTTTTCTTATGATGTGGGTGATTTGCAGCAAGTAAGCAGAAAAATGAACAAATAATAGAGATACAGAAAGGAGACATACAAGGAACAGAAAACTCTTGAACTCTATACCTCTCTACGAATGTATGCATAGCCAAACACCAAAACTGTCATTTTTACTAATTCCATAAAGATCTTCTCTAGCACAAGCCGCATCAGCAGGGATTCCAACATTCACGCAACTGATGCCTTCTGAAAAGCAGATGCCTTAGCTCTATAATCTTCTACCACATGAGTATTAGTATGGCCAGGGTGTTAGTATTTAAGTTCGTAATCACAGTCTAGCAGTTTTCTAGCTTAAATCTAATTGTATATAATAATGATATTCAGACGAACAATAGAAACTGTCCGTAAAATTTAGGTTCTGTTTAAGATGTCAGTTCCATTACTAGCTATGGTTGCTGATGCAAATTTCCTAAATTTGTTTCTGATGTGAGCTTTGAGTTTGTGCATTTGTAAACAGACTACAGTTGAAACATTTCAGACTCCTGAAATGTTATCCATTACTTCAGCTGACAAACTTAAATTGAAGTCGATGACAAGAAAATATTAAAATGAATTTGTACCTATTAAGCTTCTCTTGTCATAAATCTCCATTTTGTTAGAGCAACATGCTAACATCTCTTACCACTGCATCAGCCAGCAGGAACCTTGCATTTGCCACCAGACAGTTCTGCACAAGCTCAAAGTTTAAACATTATTTTCCTGAATGAAACTAGACTGAATGATTAACTAAAGAACTGCCTATAAAACAAATATTTTCATGTAAAAGTATATCATCTAACTCAGGAAAAAAGAAATCTTATGAACAAAAAAAAAAAGCAGAAAAAGAATAAGAAAACTTTGAAGATCATTAACTAACTATATGAGGCTACAAAAATTTCCTACAAATTTTTCTGATTTTTAAATCAAGGGAGTAAAAAGAGGCAAGGAAAACCTCATCCAAATATTTTCATACTTGATAGAGATTTAAATGGCTTACTACCTCAACATTTACAAGATTTAGGAAAAAACTACAGATTTTGTAGCTCATCTGCCGAGAGAATTTTCATTAACAAGGAAACAACAGAATCACTCGGTACAAATTCTTTTTCACGCATCTTGTATAGAGAATGCAATGCCTTGTCAGTCTTCTTTGCTATTAGAAAACCCTTAATGATGTTATAGCACTTGGTAAACAACCATTCTCTTCCATTTCGGTGATTAGTTTTTCAGCCTCCAGTAACATCATGTTACGAAAGAGGCCTTTGATCATTGTGGTATATGTTACTACATCAGGCACTACTCCTTTGTGGCGGATTTCACTAAATAGTTTTCTTGCATCTTCCAACTTGCCAGCAAGGAAAAAGCCATGAAGAAGAATACTGTGCGTATAAATATTAGTTAAGATACCAGTACCCTCCATGGATTCAAACAATTCTATTGCCTCCTCCATTTTTCCATTCTTGAAGTAGAATCCAACATTGTACCGTATGTGACAATATTCGGAGATAGACCAGAAGTATTCATCTCATCAAACAAATTCTTTGCAGTCTTCATTCTTCCTTCTCGGTATAGTCCCGCTAATATATTATAAGTAACTGTTGTGGGTTTCAATCCATCTCGTTTCATTTTGTTGAATAGCTGAATAGCTTCATCCAAATTACGATTCTTGCAATACCCATCAATTAGCACACTGTAGGTTGAACTCATTTGGCTCAAGACCCTTATCCATCATCGAGTCAAACAGTTTCACCGCTTCTTGCAGCTGACCTGTTAAACACATACCGTCGATCATCGAATTACAAGTAATCTGATCGGGTTTTATATTTATCTTGTCCATCAGTTCAAATAATTCCCAAGCATCTTTCGCCATCCCATCTTTACAAAGTGAATCTATTAATATATTAAAGGTTACTGTATCTGGTAAAACCCCTCGATCCATCATTTCATCAAAAAATCTTGTCGCTTCTTCCCATTGACCATGTAAGCAGTGACCATGAACCAAACAAGTATAAGTCGTTACATTTGCAGAGATTCCTCTATTAACCATCTCTTCAAGGAGTCTCTTTGCGTCACTTAACCGGCCTGAATTGCTAAGTCCATCAATCAAAGAACCAAAAACAACTACATTTGGTTTAACATTTGAATCTCTAAGCATTTCGGAGAAGATAATCAAAGCTTGATCAACTAAACCTCCTTTACAAAGTGCATCTATAATCATACAGTATGAAACAACACTAGGTCTGCAGTTCCATTTCCCCATCTTCTTTTTCAGCTGAAGAGCAAGACCCACTTTACCAGTTAAACAAAGCCCGTGTATTAGAGTATTACATGTAAAGGCATTAGGTTGAATACATGTCCCGGTCATTTTATCGAACACCTTGAAGGCAAAATCAATATTTTGTTGAAGACACGACCCATTAATCAATGCAGTGAATGTGATAACATTAGGCTGATGACCTCTCTTGATAATCTCTCCAAGCAAACAAAACCCGTAATTCACTTGGCCTAGTCTACAACAGCAATTAATCAACATGTTGAATGTATAAATATTGGGTTTTTACTCCAAGCAAATACATCTTATTATACAGTAAAATGATAAACTATGGATTGTATTTTAGACCATCTTGGGATCTTTCTGTGCAGGCCTGTACAGATGCAAATTGGGCAGGGAACTTAGATGATAGATGCTCCACCAGTGGCTATTGCGTTTACTTCGGAGGTAATCTAATCTCTTGGAGTGCAAAGAAACAAAAGACAGTTTTCAAATCTAGCACTGAATCAGAATACAGGGGCATTGACATGGCTACTTCAGAACTTAATTAGATACAATCTTTGATGAAGGAACTTGGATTACAATCAGCTCCTCATGTCCTTTGGTGTGACAACTTACGGGCTACTTACTTGACAACAAATCCAGTTTTCCACTTTGTAAGGGAAAAGGTTGCATCCAAAGAGCTACAAGTACAATTCATATCTTCACAAGATCAAATAGCAGATATTTTTACAAAGGGTCTGTCTTCATGTAGATTTCAACAACTAAGAGACAAGTTGAATGTTCGTGAACTCCCACTCAACTTGAGGAGAAGTGTTAACGCATCATATTCTGTGACCAAGTCGTGTGCCAGCACAAGTTATCCAGGTGCAAAGTCGTCAACAGATTCCGGTAATATAGCACCAGATTCATTAACAAACCCAAACATTCTATCCTAGTCTTCAACAAATATCTTCTGTATCTTTATCTAGACTATGTGCGTATCCAATTGAGTATCAAAAGCTATAATAGCTCTACAAAATACATCTAAGTGCCTCAAACAATCTCCTTAGCATATGCCAGTGAAAGACCAAAGAATTTGTTTCACACCACCTAAGTTATTTTAATCATAATAGTCAGACGGCCGGTTTTGAATTGGAAATCTTGGGATAACAAACTGTTGGCTGCCAAAAAATAATAGTCATTATGAACTATTTATTTGACTCGGCATCCGAGTTAGATATCATATCGTCGGTCTTTTTATTTTTATAATGTTTAATTCGTTGGATATATATCTAACTGGATTTAAACTGTAACTCTAATATTTAATAATTTTTTAGTTAGATATAAAGAATTAGATGTTTTGAGTCACATCCAGACTAGTCAGTTGAGCCAGAAAAATACGAACAAGTTGTTAATGTCACTGGTGATCCACCAACATGGCACGCCGACTCCAAAGCCAGCTTCTTAAAAAAAAAGTGAGTCCCTTCCAATGTAGTTAATATCGGATTTCGGTTTGTATCGGTCGAGAGTGATACACTGGTATACCTTTGTATCGGGGAGATTTCGGTTCCAAATATCGGCGAAATATCGGTCCACACATTTTATACCTATAATTATTATATCAAACTTTTTTTTTCCATATTGCACCTATTAAGATATAAAACTAGTACTCATTTTCTAAAATACCAAAAAGAACATGAGTAACAATTGAAAACCCTAGAACTATATAAGGAAATTTATTTATTATTATTTTGTTTTTTTTATTAATTTTTTTTTTAGATTTTTTTGTTTTTTTTTTAAATCCCCCACCCTAATTTCGGTCATCTCGGTTAATTTATTTCGGACCATCTCGGCCGAAATTATCGGCCAAATACCGTATCGACGATATAACATGTTTTGTCTCGGATAAGTGCCGAAACCAGTATTATCAGCGAGATCTCGACCATCTCGGCCGAGATCAACTACACTGGTCCCTCCATGTATTTACAATATTGGTAAAGCAGGTGTGACTTATTGGTGAGGCTGAATCCGATTTGGCGCATCATATAGAAAAACTAGGATTCCCTCGTCCAAAGAGATGATCCACCTTGTTAAAGCTTTGATTCTCTAACCAGCGATGGAACTAAATCACTAATGGCTCGCTGGAGTGTGTTCCAGCTCAATGTGCACTTCGTCAGAACAGCTTTCTTGAACAAGACCATTCCGACTTGATTTTAAAAAAATTTATACATACTTTAATCACTTTATTTAGCTGCAGTCTCACTGACTAGTCTTCGCATCGACACTATATGTATATGTTTATGTCAAATATTAAGTTATACAGTAACTTGCAGTTAGACCGCAGTCTTTGTTCGGAGAGAATGAGTTCTGAGGAGACTGATCGCGTCCCCCTGAAACAAGAAATACAAGTTAACGACCCTTACCTTGCAGATGTGATAAATCCACCAAGGGAAGAACATGAGTGTTGTTGTAATGGTTGTTGTTATTTGCTTGATTTACGGTGCGAAACTTCTTTCTAAAATTTTTAAAATAATTTCCCGTGATTCATTCGTCGATTTAATCTCATTATGCTTCTCTGTACAGTTGTGTTTCCTGCTTGGGGCGTTGTTAATACATCGCCGGACAATTTGGACTAGTGACCTATTAGCAAAGCCGGGTATTTTGTTGTTGTTCTGCTTGCTTATTCTGGTTTCTCGACGATGAGGATGTAACAACCACCGGAGCAATCATGCACCTCTCTTGAGGCCTGAGAGGATAAAATTTGTGTTTTTATTTCCTGCAGTTAGTTCATGGTTTATCTTTACCACAAAATCCATTTCTGTTCCACACTGTTCTTGTTGTAATTCATGAAATAAATTGAACAGTCTTCTGGCTTTGTTCTTAAAAACTGAGGGTACTCTGTACTGTTATGTGCTAGGGCATGTCTGAGGTATTTTAGCAATCGCAGTGGAACATTATGGAGATACTTGACAAAAGGACGAACCGACTGATGGAAGTCCTCGTTCAAGGAGTGTCTTGCAGCCTCTGAGAGTAACATTGCAGGATGACAACCAAACAATGGCAATCATGTCTTACTCTCCATGTGAATGTGCATCTTCTGCCGTGGTAGAATTCCAGTATGAGGAAAAGGGCCATGAGCTTTCCTAAGTGCATTGATGCTAACATCCAATCATTAAAAGAAAGAAACTGAGAAGACTGGTGGGTGGGCACTTGCATGCTAAACAAACATAGACCAACCCACTGCAAAATCCCTTGGTTGTACAACAGCATACTCGATTTAGAAATATCACTTTCTATATCAATGCTTACCAAATGGTCTTCATTTTCTACATACACTAGGTATCAACTACTCTTAACTAACTAGTATCATTTCAAGACTATCTCCCTGTTATTCTCTGCAATTTGAAGTCAGATCAATTCAGAAGTAAAAAATGAGTTATAAGGAGGTAACCATTGTCGTCGAGGAGTCAGACGATGCTTACCCACCACCTGGTATTATTATCATCCCCTCTAGGTTTAGTTGCACATACAGCTTCATATTCATGGGGTTCTCAGACTTAACAACTTTCTTTTAGTATATGTCTAAAATGCAGGGTACACACCAATTTATCCACCACCAGCATCATTCTCACCAGTACCACCACCACCTGGATTTCATCCACCACCAGCATCATACTCTCCAGTACCCCCACCACCTGGATTTCGAGGATACTTCAATCCTGATGGTCCACCACCTCAACAGCCCTACCAGCAGGTTCAGGAAGATGATGACTCAGGCTGCTGCTCATTTCTAAAAGGATGGTAGATTTCCTTCACCCTTCCAAATTTCTACATAGTTTTTACTAAGGCTTATGTTATGTATGAGATTGATGCATATCTACAACTTTTAAAGTTTTGCTGTACTCTGTTGCTGTTGCGCGTTGGACTGTCTGTTATAGGCCAAGCTTTGATTTGCATCTGCTCTATTATACCACCGGCCAGTGACTCAATTTGTTCCCGTTTAATACTCTACTAAGTTCAGTACTCTGTGTGTTATCTATATGTGCCAGATGAATAACACTATGTCCAAGCAAAATTCCAGTTGATTTTCACTTCTATATTGTCTACAAATGTTATCTTTAAACTAAATTTCTTAACAGCAATATATGTTAATGGCAGTGTTGTTCATAGTTCATCCTCCTGGCCAGTGGGGAAGCATTCAACTTATACTAAAATGTTAGAAAATTCCCTGCAGGCAAACATTCTGTAGATCTTTAAAAGACCAGCAACAAGAATCATAATCATCTATGCAAATATATGTGGATTATAACCAGAATTTTTCCATAATATGTAGTAAGAACGACTAGACAGTATTTAATAACTGAAAACAACAATATTTAATAACTAAAAACAACAAGCATAACTTTCATTGTCATCGGAGAAAGGTACAGAGAATTTTTTTTGAAAGACGCAAAATCTAACAAAGCCATAAAGTACATACCTATTACAAGGCAATGCCCCAGTTCAGTCACAAGGTCCAAACAAATTCTGGAGCATCCCTTCGAGGTCCATCTAGGGTTCTGTATACATATATCTTATCTACCTTCTGACTATCATTAAGTTTCTCCTGATTTTCATTCATGATTTCCACATTGAGCTTCGGCATCTTATTCGCAAGAGTCTTGCAGCCTCTGAGAGTAACGTCGCAAGATGACATCCAAAGGGATCGCATTGCTTCATACTTTCCCATGTTTCTCAGAAGCGCCACATCACCAAACGGGCTATCCCTGATTTCCAACTTCCGGAGTTTCTTGCACCCATTCAACACATAAAGCATCCCCTTATCACTGTCCCCAGCAAATGCAACAGAAAGCATCTCTAATTGTTCCCCATACATCCCGATGTACATGAAAACCCGGTCGGTCAAAAGACCAGAAAGTGACAATCGTCTGAGCCCCTTGCAAGACTCAACAATTGCTCCAAAGCCTTCATCTAGTGGCTGTAACGTGACATGGTCGGGCTTTTTAGGGTCAAGGATGCATAATCTGAAGCGAACGAAATTGGGGCAGTTCTTAGCCACAGCTATGAGGGCAGCGTTTGTCATCTGGTGACAGAAGTATAGCAATGAATTAAGCATTGGGCAACCCATGGATAAAACAACCAACCCATGTTCCGTTACACATGCATTCTCTGCACCATGAAGGGATGGGAACACCCTCAACTCTTGTAGCTCTTTACATGTAAAAGCTACAACTTCTAACCCTTTATCTCCAATACAATCCAATATCTGCATATGAAACAAAAACTTTAATCATCAATTACAATGAAGAGAAATCAAGGATACATTAACAAAAGTATGTTAAGAGATCAGACCCATAGTCGTTGAAGTTTGTTGCAGCGACGAATTATTTCGATGAGCTCAGTACCCTCGATTCCCGGTGCATAGCTCAAGTTCAAAGAAGTCAGGTTTGAGCAAATGGAATACATAGCAGGTAAGCAGGCAGGAGCAACCTCTAAAAACCCTGACAAACTCCTGACAGATTTACATTTGAGGACAGCCTTAGAAAATTTCTCATAAGTCTCAGAGTTAGGTTCATCGATGTACGAACCAGTTCCCAAGTCCACGAGATGAGGAGCGAGAGTTAGGATTCTCTGGAGTATCTCAAGGGGAACTGAGCGGTTTAGCTTTAGATGTCTTAAGTTCGGGCATCTGGCCACAAGCCTCTCAAGGGCTCCCAAATTAACTTCTCCTTTTAGACATGCAAAATTTAAAGAGACAAGAGAAGTGCATGTTTGTGGAAAACAGCTCAGCCACTGGCCCCTTTGATCCTCAACTTCATTTTCTTGCAAGTCCAGCTCCCTAAGAACCCTACATATACAAAACACGGCATTAGAGCAGAATCATGCATTTCCAACTTGTATGTTTCTATGAAAACGAACTTCAGTTTTTCCTTAAGAATCAAATTTTAACAGCTAAAGAAAGCTTTACCATATTGGAAATTAAGTGTAGACCATATGAGTTATAAGCAATTTACAACAAATGTTGCGCAGGAACAGGTGCATAGCGTGACTGCCATATCTATGACAGAACACTGAAAAATGATGATGATCCATAAAGAAAACAAGATTGAGAGAGAGAAAAAAAGTGATAGACAAACGCATTTTCATGTAGTTCAGGTTATCAAGACCCACGTTCCGAATGAGATATTCACCTCTAGTTTCATATGATGGAGGCGACTACAGTTACACTAGGAATCAAGAGAAGAGGCCATCTGAAAAACAAGCTCAAGGACCCCTAAAACCTAACAATCCACTACGTTTAGACAGTTGATAACTAACAAGACCAAGTTACAAATTACAAGGAAAAATTTCATCTTATCATTATAAAGTCTGCTTTATCGGCAGATGTTGCCTAGATGAAGTGGACGGAACCTAATAAAGTAAGATTTTGTGAACCCTTTGATGATAGAGATATAATTGACCCCTTCGGAAGCAATTACATAACTTGGTCCATTAAGCCAATCTCCTCTATAAAGTAAATGGATGGTAAGCCCAGGAATCTCCTGGCTCCCCTGTGAGGTCTCCAATTGTAACTTGTAATCAACAAATCATATAAACAACTAGAAGCAAACCACCTTCATGGCCATACCAAAATAAGAACTCTGGTGTATTTCCCTATATCTCTCTGAGTTATATTCCCATACAATAAGGATTACTTTTCAAGGATGTAAAATTTAACATCTATGCATCCACTTTTATGGTTGCTTACTCGATATATTATGCCATAAACAATCACTCAAGTTCAAAATTCATATGAAACAACAGAAATCGGAGATATTCGAACTGACGGTGCAGACAAATTAGTATTTTCAATGCAGTTTACATAATAGACAACATTTGAGAAGACATACCCACACATTAATTTGGAAGATAATGAAAACGAATAGTGAAACACTATCCCAATTCATGAGCATTCAGCAACAACAAACATGTTTTCAATCTAATTAACACAGCAATAAGATATTTTACCTGCAGTTAGCAGCTATAGCAGCAAGGCCACCCGTAGTAAACCCTTCACAGGTGACAAGTACAAGCGACTTGAAATTCGGGAACGACCGAGATAACAATTCAAGGCTATCATCAGATACAACCATTCTCTTCAACCGAAGCTCCTCAAGCCCTGGATAACTCTTAGCCATAGCCTCAATCCATGGATACACAAAACCTCCCCAATCATGAGGAACCAAATTAAAATCAGCAAAATGAGGTTTACCTTTCAAGGTCAGAGCTTTAATTCTAGGAAACCTAGTAATCAATCTTTCTGGAGTGATGGAGTAACAATTACCTATAAAAACTCTCTGCCTACTCCATCTCTCTACTCTAAACCATGACTTACAAACAAGAGAAACAGCATTCCTGTCCTGGTGTGATGTAAGGAAATCAAATACTAACTCCAAAACCTCCTCAAGAAAATCAGACATTTTTCCAATACAACAAACTACATACTAATCTAGGGTTTCAACCTTGTTGAACTGTACAAATTTCTTGAACTTCCATTTTTGGATTAACATGATTACAACAAAGATTTCAACAACTAAAACACTAAAACTAAATAACCCATTGGATCTACAGATGTCATTTTTCACTTTTACAAAAGTAAAATAAAAATTCTTTACAATTCCTCTGTCTAGGTTAAAATGAGATCTAATCAAATGCTAACAAAAACACAAAAAGGTGAAACCTTTACTTATGAGATTTCCATATCAACTACAAACCAAAAAGATTCGACATTTATGATTGTAACCTTCAGAAACAATGAAGTAAGACGAATCTGAATCTAGAGTTATACAAACTTAAACAAAAATCTACTTAAACCCCACGTTTCAGAAAGAGCTGAATTTCCATAAGATTCATAAACAAAATCAGATTCAGAATATCAATCAGCTTCACTGAGAAACTCAAAAACCCTTTCCTTCTTCTCACTGTCTGTAAAAATACAGAACCAGATATGTTTTTAACTAACTAAACTAACCATTTGAACCCTTTTAAACTAACCATGGTTAAATATCTACTTTTAATCTAATGGATATAAATTAGCTTTGGTAACTGATAATCGATCTGGAACGTTAGATTGATGACCGATGCATATGTCATTATCTTTCTGATTTCCAACAAAAGGTAAAGTAAAAGTAGAAGGTTTGTTTACCCCTGCTTTTTTGTTTAATTACTGTGAATGCCATAGACTGTGTCAGGGAATTTACTGCGTTACCTTTTCTTTTTTGTAGATAAAAATCAATCATTTTTGTCTTTGAAAGGAGATAAATATCAATCATGAGTCATTATTGTTTTTTAAATGATCAAACTTAATTAATTAATTAAATCATTATTTGTTTTTTAAGTGATCGAACTTAATTTCTTAATTCAAGAATAACAGAGGAAACATTTTTCTGAAAAAATTCTGCACGTCAATTTAGATTGTCATAAAACCGCTTATTCAAGTGAGATATTTTCCAAGTAGGTCGTAAGATTTTTGGGTGGGAATCAGCATGCGCAGAATTATTTTTATTTTTAAAAATATATATGGTTTATAGCCTGTTTGGATATATATAAAAATAGAATCAATATGTGCATAATTATTTTTATTTTTATTTTTATATATGATTTATAACCTCTTTGGATATATATATAGAAGTAATTTTTTGATTTATAAAAATTAAAATGTAAGAAGTTAGTTTGGGTTATTAAATTTTAAAAATATTGAACTTTTGTGAAGAAAACATATTTGGTTTATATTTTTGCTTTTGGTATCCATTATAGGTTTGTGCATTTTTGTTGAATAAGTGGTGATTATTCCCAAACTATGTATTCTCATCTAATATCATCGTTTATTTGCAACTCTTATATGGAAATGTGAATTTTTTCAAACTAAACAAATTATTCATGATTGTTTTGAATTCGGAATATATTCACGAATCAAATTCAACATATTATAATCAATTAAAAATAACAATCATAATTTTTTTATATTATAATCGAAAAGAACAAATTGACGGTGTTGATAAAATGACATCGAGAAGGTTGTTATAAAATCATTTTTAATATATATATATTGAAAAAACAAGATTAAAGACTATATATTTATGTTAAATTAGTATATGCAAAACGCATTAAACACGTATTTTTGTATTTTATCTAATCCTGCATATTTAATCGGATATTTGGTCAAATTTATATTTTGCATAGCCGATTAGCATGCGCATTTTATCAATCCGAATTTTTCCATTCGACGAACTGCTAACTAGTATATATGGTTTTTAGGGTCGTCTATATGCGAGCCAAATTTTAATAAAGGTGTTTTATATTTATGTAATTGGTTGAGAAGATGTATTCTTCTATTTAGAGTGAGATGGAATTTTGTTGTACAACCAGAGAAATTATTTCACCTTAAATGCTTCAATGTTTCGAGTGAGGCTTTACCTTAAATGAACTTCAAATAGCAATTTTATATATACATAACATAGCTAATTCTATTGATTTTACAGTCCATAAGACCAAGTTCGGATCAGTTGATTTTACTTACGTAATGTTGGGTGTTGTTGACATTATGCTAGAACCAATGGTAATAGATTAGGAATTAATCTCACCAGAAAAACAGAATAACTCAAATCTTCCTAATAAAGAGTTTAGCTTGATGATCATCGTAATACATAAATTATGATATATATATATATATATACACATAACATTATCTTCTTTAGTACTCTCTTCATTCCTCATAAATTAAATTTCTCGGTTTAAAGCTTTGTTCCCTAATAATTAAACTATTTCATCAAATAAGACAATGTTTCTAAAATTATCCTTTGATTAATTATTATTAGTGTACGATATATGTATAATTTAATGGTCATATTTATATTTATTATGTAGGTGTTTTAAAATATTTTCAAACGATATAAAGTTTATAAATTTCTGTGACATAGTTTGAGAGATACTACCTCCGTTTCAGGAAAAGAGTTACTATCACTTTTTTAAATTGGCTTATTTTTAGGCTAAAATGAAAAAATTATAGTAACACTTTTTCAGAAACGGAGGGAGTATATGTTATCTTTAAATTTAACGATTTTGTCATCCTAAGGATATAATTGTAAAAAATACCTAAAATGTATATCCATCTCCTTCTTGACTTAAGAATTACGCAAACTTGAGTTACCTTTATTTTTGAGGAACAGAGGCAGTATTTCCTTATTTTTCTCTTAGAAAATCCGTTTAAATTTGTTAAGTAAATCACGCCCAAAATGTAAACTGTGTGGTAGTTAAAAAATAAGACACGTGGCTGGTAAAGATTGGTGGGAACAAAGGAACAAAAGAAGTTTATCAACAGACGATCCGGAGCCCATTGTCACGGCCTACCCATTTTACTACATATTGGGCTAGCCCGTGACAAGAGTCTATGTCCATTAGAAGAGCCTAGAAGATTATGGAAAAACATGGAGAAGTCCACAAGCTTCCGGAAAAACAGAATACTCTAGAAGGTGATGATTCTAAAACATATTCTAGAATCCTCCATTGTACACTATATAAGGTGGGGAGCTCATTTGCTCAAATCATCCACCAAGAGCTCTCTTAAGCATTGTAATATTCTATCTCCAATAATCAAATACTTTCTCCCACTTTAAATATCTAAGGCTCCAATTCTCTTGTGTCCTTTTAGGCTAACTTGAAGAGTTCAAGTACCGCACGGCCTAGTCCAAAATCTAAGCCCGTGACAGTTGGTATCAGAGCGAAGCTTAAAACTCAAGAATGGATGACGTTAATAGCAACAACACCATGGAGAAAAGTGTCGATGGCCAGACCAAGAAAAGGGGAAAGTCCAAGGATACGCAAACAAGTCTTGAGGCAAGGATGGTACTTATGGAAAAACGAGTGGGTGATTTCCTTATACGCGCCGAGGAAGAGTTTCTAACGAAGGAAACTCTCGAATGGTGCAAAGATACTATCGAGGGGGCCATAAGCAAGGAGGTAGACGGTATCAAGATGGACGCGGAAACCCGAATCCAAGACGCGGTGGAGGAGGTGAAGGCCAAATTGCTGTCAGTTGAGCAAGAACTGAAAACGGTAAAAGAGGAATTGGTATTGTGCAAGAGGGATGCCATAAACCAAGCCATGCACGAGGGACCAAGCAAACTCTCAAGAGAGGATGCTCCCAATCCAAACCCGTACAATGGAAAAAGAGACGTGAAGGAGATTGATACTTTTCTATGGAGTTGTGAAAGGTAATTTGAACATCTCGAGATGAAGGAGGATTCAAGAAAGATAAACAGAGCAACGGTGTTTCTCACGAAAAACGCCTTAGCATGGTGGAGATTGCGGAGCCAGGAAATTCAGCAAGGTAGGGCTACTATGTCTACTTGGTCGGATTTTAAAAGCGATCTTAAGAAGTACTTTTACCTGCAGAATGCGGCTTATGAAGCAAGAGCGAAGTTGAAGTATCTTCGTCAAACGGGTACAACCAAAGAGTATACCAAGACGTATACAAACTTGTTGCTTGAAATACCCAATTTATCTGAGGAAGAGAAGTTCTTTAACTTTTTATGCGGAGCAAATCCATGGGTAAAACAAGAGCTGGATCACCGTCGTGTGCAAACGCTGACCGAGGCAATAGCCGTAGCTGAGACCCTGATCGAAAGGCAAAACTTTGAAGAAAGAGGGAAGACTTCAAGGAGTACAAACTTCGAAGGAAGAAGAAAAACTTCAAAAACTCACCATGCCAAAGGTGGGGAAGCGAAAGAGGATAGAGACAAGCATACCTCGAAAAAGTATCTTTCGTGGAAGGACAAAACTTCCGAGCATAAAGATAAAGGTAAGCCCTCCTACTCTTGCTTCTTATGTGATGGGATCATAAAGTCCGTGATTTCCCAATGAAGGGTAAACTTAGTGCGTTGATGGAGGAAAGTGGATCCGACAAGGAACGAGATTCCATGATGAGTTTACTCCAAGTGCTAAGCAGTGTCCAAGCTAAGACGGAGAAGTATAAAAGCAAGGACAAGACTCTCATGTTCATAGATGTCAAGGTGAATGGGAAAACCTCTCGCGCCTTAGTGGATACGGGAGCCACACATAACTTCGTGTCCAAGAAAGAAGCATCGCGGCTAGGCATGAAGTTCGCTAAAGGAGGAGGTACCGTGAAGGCGGTGAACTTAGATGCAAAGCCACTAGTAGGTGTGACACGTGGTGTGGAAATGCATCTCGACAAGTGGTCGGGATATGTCAATTTCTCGGTGATCCCTATGGACGACCTTGACATGGTGTTGGGGTGGAGTTCATATGCGAACAACGTGCCATTCCAATGCCACCTTTTGACTCCTTGTGTATACTCGGAGAAAAATAAACACACCTTATCCCAGTGATGAGGGAGAAGAGGAAGACCACGGTGTTGTCGGCGCTACAACTTTCAGAAGGGTTTAAGAAGGGTGAGGTAACCTTCATAGCAACGATGAAGGAGGAGAAACCGACTACCCAAAATATAGAAGTTATGAAAGGAATAAATAAGGTTCTCGAAGAGTTCGAGGACACGATGCCGAAGGAGCTGCCCAAGAAGTTGCCGCTAAGAAAGGAGATCGATCATGTGATCGAGCTAGAGCCTGGCGCTAAACCTCCCGCGAAAGTACCTTATCGAATGTCACCACCGAAGGTGACTAAATTGAAGAAGCAACCCTTAACGCCAAATACCTTGGCCGCTTCTTATGAAGGTGCTAGCCTCGGTGCATACAAGACCGTGAAGGATTGGCAGAAGCAAAAAGACTTAGCACATGCCCAAGCGACAAAGGAAGCTAAGAAAATAAAGAAGTGGGTCAAAAAGAGGCGGCATATTTCAAGCTGGCAACATGGTGTTTGTCAAGCTTCTGCCCCGACAACTCAAGTACACTCGGCCGCTACACAAAGACTTGTTACGCAAGTACGAAGGGCCGTTCGAAGTACTATCCAAAGTGGGCAAAGCTTCTTACCGAGTGGAGCTCCCATCAAAAAAGAAAATTCATCCCGTCTTCCACGTGAGCAATCTAAAGGCGTTCAACAAGGACGAGGAATACGAGAGTCGGAGAGTATCAAGACGTACACCTCCCATGATTACAACTTCTTTAGAAAAAGCTGTAGACGAGATACTAGCTGACCGGATTGTTCGAAGGAGGGGAGTGCCGCCTTGCAAGGAATACTTAGTGAAATGGAAAGATGCATCGGTACAAGAAGGAACATGGGAGTCCGGAGAGTTCCTCTGGCAATTCAAAGATGCGATCGACCAGTTTCACGCAGAAGTCGCGACGAGGACGTCACGAGAATAGGTGGGGAGAATGTCACGGCCCATCCATTTTTCTACATATTGGGCTAGCCCGTGACAAGAGTCTAGGTCCATTAGAAGAGCCTAGAAGATTATGCAAGAACATGGAGAAGTCCACAAGCTTCCGGAACATTCTTGTATATAGAATATTCCTTTGCATATTCTTGTAAGTGGTAGAATACTCTAGAAGATGATGATTCTAGAACATATTTTAGAATCCTCTATTGTACACTATATAAGGTGGGGAACTCATTTGCTCAAATCATCCACCAAGAGCTCTCTTAAGCATTGTAATATTCTATCTCCAATAATCAAATACCCTCTCCCACTTTAAATCTTTAAGTCTCCAATTCTCTTGTGTTCTTTTAGGCTTACTTGAAGAGTTCAAGTGTCGCACGGTCTAGTCCAAAATCTAAGTCCGTGACACCATGCAGCCGCTAGAGATTTATACTATACTCCCTCTATCATAATTTAGATGTATAAATATGATTTTATTCTGGTCTCATTGCTTAAATTGATATTTTTCCATATAATTTTCGATACCACCCTTATATTTTATCTTGGAAATATAAGTTATTTTTTAAACTTATAACAATTACTGTTTAAAGACTTTTATCAAGGGCATAGATGGAAAAAAATTATACATCTCTTTATTCCTTAATATATGTGTAAACCCCTATTTAAACAAGTAAACTGATACAAAATTTTAGTTTCCAAGTCAGATAGGATAAACTAGAGCCAAGGCCAACAAAGGAAAGTGGCACCAGTTGCATTTTTGCAAAGGATTAACCTGTATACTACTTACAAGCTCATTTTTTATCTTATCTTGGCAAAAAAATTCCTTGCCTTTTATCTTCAACTTAAGAAATAGTTTTTTTTTTGCCTCCTTTTTGTTGCTTAGAGATTCTGTAACAGAGAACAAACCAAACAGAAGCTTGAAAATAGTTAGGGTTAGAACATATAGCACACTTCAGACAATCACACAAGCACAGAGAGATGGAGTCGCCTGTTCAACAGAATGCCCTTAACTCGATATTTGTCAGGTACACCTTTAGAAAAATGTTGTTATACCTTTAGAGATGACAAATCGAATCCAGGATAAAACCACCTGATACCAACCCACTTAGCAAAACTCGTTGGCCCGTTGTGAACTTAACAGTAGAAGAAGATGAAAAATAAACTAGTGCGCATACAAAACAGGAAGAGGGGAAAAGTCGTCAGGTCAGTGGCTGCGACTGGGTAAGTGTAAAACTGATTTTTGTTTTTCTTTTATAGAAGAAGAAGACTGTTGATTTTTTCAAACGGTCAAAATTCATTTAAGTCAACATATTTAATTCGAGATATTTAATTAAAAGATTTTATTTATTAAACCTGATTTAATTTTATAAATACAAAACGGTCAAATATTTAATGTATAGAATTAAAATATAAAACCGTTGGATCTTTGATGGGTACACGTATGCACTCGCAGGCACACGCCAAGGGTCGCGCCAATGCTCACACCAATGCTCACACCAATGCTCGCGCCAAGGCACACGCAAGCTCCGCAAGCCCGCGGCCCACGGTGCTTCGGTGCGAAGCACCGCATATGTGTGCATTTGCCCAGTAGTCCATTTCCTAAGTCCATATTCAATCCACTAGTTCTTTTTCCTTATATAGAACGTTTGTGGTAATAAGGATAAACTTCCTCCTTGGTTTGCCCAATATGGGACAAACCAAAGGTTTCTCATTCACTAAGTGAAAATGGATGGCTTAGATGTTTCCACCCCAAGTTTGGACTAGTGACCCTAAGTCCCTTTAAGAAATATTAAATAATAAAATTAATTTTAAGTAACAAATCCATTTTTAATTCTAACACTTTTATTATTGGCAACCCGATAAAAATATTCTAAATTTTTATCTTTTCCATGAAATTATTGCACTGGCTCCCGGTTAGCTTTAGGCGTTCAGGATTAGTAATTTGTGCAATTGAAGATGGCAGGTCCTCGTTCTTCGGGTTTATCTTCTCAACAATTGTTTCCAACCAGATTTAAAGCCTACATACCCAAAAGTTTGACAACCCCCGTCTTGCAAAAAATGAATCTTTCATCTTTTATTTTTGTCCCAAAATAAGTGATAATTTTTATTGTTATATGTTATTTTTTTAAATAAATTATTGTTAATAATTAATTTTTTTTTTTAAAATATTAATAATATGATAGTTACGTTTATACTTTTTATATAAGTCTATTCAAAATAAATTCTAACGGAATATTTACACAAATCCTATCTTTTAGTTTAAGAGATATATCAATTTAAAATTTAAAATTTTAATATATAAAGATAAATAAGAAAAAATATTAAAAAATCAACTTCTCTCACATTTTTCTTAATATTGTGCAAATACTAAAACTCTTATTTTTGATGGTACGAAGGGAGTGTTATTTTAGGTTTTTGAGAAGAACTTCAAATTTTGGATTTTCTTTGCAAAAGAAAAGTTATGGCTGCCAGTGGAAGTAAGAGCATTCCACCAATGAACTATATTCGTACTAAAATCCTTATGATGAACCCAATACTGAGAAGAGAATTTGAAATTAAGACTAACTCACATATTAAACAATAACAATAACATTACACCATGTTTACACTTCCAGTATATCTTTTTCTTCACCCTCACTCCGTGTTCTTATTTATGCATCTTACTGCTCAAATTACCGATTATCAATATTACAGTCGTATTATCTGATATGAATCGGTTCATATGTAAAAGCGCAATCTTCGGTTGGTACCCAGGTTTTGATTTCTTCAAATTTAGTTGTAATTAAGAATTTTCAGTTTCATTGGACTAATATTCGTGTGAGTTTTGGTAAAAGTGAAATATTATTATATATTATTATAAATAATCTCAAAAATATTTTAAAAATAATATAAATCAAATATTTTAATATAATTTTACTTAATTTTTATTTATTATTATCACGTCAAATCTAAAATAAACTAAAAATTGCAATATTTAAATTATTTATCATTAGTAAAAAAACCCTAAATTAAGATAATTGTGAATTTTATTACGTGTGTGTATATATATATATATATGTCTACTAACTTGTGTATTTTTGTAAAAGTGCATCATCTTCGAGCAATCAAGGCTGAGGAGCATTATTATTTAACACCCAAAATTGTTGAGTGTTTAATATCTGCACAATATTGGTTTAGAAATCCATCAAAACATATTAATGTTGAAGAAAGTATAAAAAAGTTTGAAGAGATGGAACTAGCTGAAGTCAATGGTGGAGTTCAGGGAGGTATTGGTCTTCCTTCGGCCGGAAATAAAATAGGTTTTTATCATGAACTGAATAAATAAGTTTCGAATTTTAATTTGTCTAGGTTTTTCGTTTTTTATATGAATTTTGAACCTCATGTCTTATTAGTTATTTTTTGTATGTATGAATGAATAAAAAGTTAGCATTTATTCAGTATTGCATCATTTATTCAATTTAATTATGTGAAATATGATTAATTGTATTGGCTATTTTTTTTCCTTTTATTAATACTTAAGTGTTGTTTCCAAAGATACTGTGGAACCCGAAATACATCGTGGTCCTTCCATAAGCAAGAGTTCCACGAGTTTAGTAGGCAATCCGGCCAAGACATTTTTAACTCGGACTTGCCCCGGCCAAACCTTCTAACCCGACCAAGTCCCACCCCTAGTTATGTTCTATAAACTCGATCTAAATTGGTTCAAATTAAAAATCAATTTGCAAGATACAAAAATGAGTAAGAAAAGAACGGATCTGGTTGTTAAAATTTTAAAGGAAAGGTTGGAAAATTCAATTTGCAAGATACAAAAAATGAATTTTAAGTTTATTTAGTTAAGTAAGGTTTTATATATTGAAAAAATTGGACTTGTGCTAGGGAGGGTTTACAGATAAATTAATGCGCAAGACTTCTTA
>JAJJMC010025405.1:102438-194154 GCA_023531435.1 Papaver californicum | reverse complement strand
GATAAAACTTAAATTTTTCATATAAGTAAATAAAATAAAATAATAACGAAAGCAAAATAAAGAACAAACCTTGGTTTTGATTCTGAAGATTTTGATTTTTAACTTCAATAACTTGGAGTTGTTGCTGATGCTGCTGATGTTGCTCTTTATGTTGTTGAAGTTGTTGTTGAAGGAGATCGTTTTGCTGCCTCAAATCATCGTTTACTTGTTGTAACACATCACTCCCTCGTTTCATCCTATCTGATTCACTCTTGAACAGTAACCCCAACATAGTGGCCCGAGCCTTATAAAACTTATAGGTACTAAACAAGCAGTCGGTGCTATATTGAAGTTGGGACAAAGCTTGTTGTGGGTAAGAATACAATGGACCTTCAGCAACAGCTAAAGTTTCAGTAAAGGAAGAAGGAGGATTCAAAGGAAACGTTTGATCGAAGATATCATTCTTAGACCACGCATCCCGAGATTCTTCCATTGGGATTTCACTAAGTGCATCCCGTAATCGAGACATGGAAGATGTGTCATATTTAAGAATATCAGGATATGCTGAGGTATTCAAAAGTCCCTGAGAAAGAAACCATTTGTAAGCCTCTTCTTCGTCACCGATTAGATTAATACCTTCATCGATCTGGTACTGAAATTTTGACTAGAAAGAGATTTCTGAATAGAGGGATCGACATTGGGTATCTCAGCATCGACTTCACCAGTAACAGGAGAAGATCGAACCAAAGTCTCATTAGGTACGATCGATTCAGAAAATACCCCAGCAGTACCTTCAACTTCAGAAGGGATCGAAACATTAAGAGCAATCGTATTAGAAGGAGGAGAAAGCTCTTTTTCAATACGATGTTCGTTAATAATATCATTTGCCTTTTTAATGAGAGTGGCATCGACTTCGACATTCACTTTATCTACATAATCTTCGATACCACCGGTTTGATTTACTTCAGCATTATTCTCCGAAGTATTCTCTTCTTCAACATGGGTTACTTTATTCACTACATCAGCATTTTCTTCATCAATAACAACATCATCTCCCTCTTCTTGAGGAAAACCAGAAAAAACCACCAATGTACCACTATCAGGTAAGGGAAAATCAATTACAAAATCAAAAGGTAGAGGGGAAATAGAATCATAAAAATCAGTTGAAGTACCAGAAATATGTGCAATATTGAAAGGATCGGGTTGTCTCGATACCGCAGATTCAGCTGGAATAGAAGAAACAGGAATAACATCAATGGGATCGGGTTGTTCCGATGGCAAAGCAGCGGCAGAACTTCCTTCTCCACTAGTAAATTCTGTAATTATCTCTTCTACGACATCATATGCAAGCACAAGAGTCCTAGGTTTTTTCTTTTTCTTCTCTGCAAGCACAAGTTTCCGCTTCCCTTTACCCTCAACTACGGGTTCGATCCTTTGTCTACCCTCATCGATCTGAATACTGCGCTCAGGTAGGGGAAGAGGAACTTCAATATCTAAAGATGGATCAACCTGAAACCAAAAAAGTTGAAATATTGTAAGAAGATATTAGAGATCGATACAATATATCCTAAGAACGAAACATGAAATGTAAAATTCAAACCTTGTATTCAAATCTATAATCGTCAAAGTTTAATCTCCATGGACAGTAGTTTGGGAAACAATTTCGGAGATCTTGGATTTCATTATTAGGGATATCACCATATACCCAAGGCCCTTCAATCAAAATAGGGGTACGATACCATCTATAATCGTGTTCTCGACGGATTCTTTCATTAGAAGGAAAATCGACTTTGGTATATGGAGCTATTTTGATTCTAGGGTCACCGACCTCCCGAAGTAAGGGAAATCCTTTGGAACATTTGCGAACAGGACTAACGCTCCATTTAACAAAATTTTTGATAGTGATGCCATCACCATATGTGTTCTGGAAATTCTCAGGTGTATAATGAATACATTCTGAAGGATCGGGAACGTAGCAAGTAAGATGGGTGCGACCCTCACTATGAAGAATGCATTCATCAAGGATTCTCCACCAATTACCATTGTACTGTGCAATGGATCGGGGTTGAGTGTGGGGAGCCTTATTGCGAGTAGCAAGAACTGTGAACTGAAAGGGGTTATTCTTTTCATATAAAGGGAGACGAAGGCCAGCTTCTAAGGCACCAGCAGAAATTAATAATCTGTGATGGCTATATTGAAAGCTTCTCATTGAGTCATAAGTCATCATATCAGAAACATCATCAAAGAAAGAAACTCTAAATCCTTGAAGATTATGTTTTCTTTTGAATTCTTCAATGTTCATAGATCGATAGCTAAAGATAGACAAGGCCCGTTTACTCTTGGGGGCAGGGTTAGGAATATCAGGAGTGGAACAACGTACAGTACGAGGCGCAGCAGGGGTAGGAACACCAGAAGATGAATTATAGGCAGGACGAGCAACAACATATCTTGAAGAAGAAGATCTAATCGATCTTCTGATTTCACTCTGGTTGTCGGTAGCATCAGATTTTCTGTGAGGCATGGTGTAAAATCTGAGGAAAAGGAAGTATAAGGAAAAGAAAGTTAATGTGTGAAGAAATTTCCTAGAAATAAGTACAATGTAAAAGGTAATCATCACTTTAATTATGGTAAGAAAACATGAATCAAATGCAAGAAATAAAACAAGATTACTTACATGAAGAAGAGAAGTGAAGAAATGTCTGATCAAAGTAAAGAAGAAGTCGATTGATGAGGAAAAACTCCTTAGTAATTGGGAGAATTTGAAAAGTTTAAGGAAGACAAAGCGTAATAACTATGAGAATTAAAAGACAGTAAAAAAGACTGCAGAGTATTTAAAGGAGAGCATTAGAACCGCCACAATATGGGAAAAGGAAATAATCCAGTAAAAGATTTGATTCTATTGGACAAAGTGTAACTGACACAATAGGAACAATAAATGCAAAGCCAAAAAAAATGGGTAGCGTGCTAGTATAATTAATGCTGGCAGAAAATTCGGATAACGTACGAGAAAGAAAACTGAAAGAAGTTAAAATAGATAAGTTCTTCTCCATTTTTCAAAATTTTGGATCGACCGCAAGATGATTTTGTAAAAAGAAGAAGAAGGGGGCAAGTTGTTAGTAAATTAAAGAAGCACGACACGTGGAAGAAGATTAAGATATGAAGCAATCAAATTAAAAAGAGCGAGAACCACATAATCAAATATTGAAGAGATCAAATATCAAATAGATGCGGAACATTTCCCGAAAGCTGAACGATGAATTGCATGAAGGACACGTAAGATCGAGAAAGCTGATTTACATTGAACAAAACAAACAGCATTAAATGCTGTTTGATCGAGAAAGTAAAAGTAATAAGTACTCATATTATTTTAATGATCGAGATGAAAGAAGTTTATAAGGATAGGAAGACACGTGTTGAATATGAAAAGCATCGTACCAAAAAGCAATTAAGAGTGATCTGACAACTAGAAGATCGTACCGATCAGAAGATGAAATAAAGAAAAAGAACGATGGGCACATCGAAATAAAATGGATCGAACCAAAGAAGAATTAATCAAAGAACGATGATGAGTTTAGAAAAAATGACACGATGAATAAAGAGGGACCGACTAAATAAATCTATAAATAGAAGAAACCAGGCAACAAAGAAGGGGTCGGAAAAATTGGGAAAAAAGGGAGAGAAACTTAGGAAGATCAGGAGGAGATTTCTAGGTATGAATTTATGGGGGTAACTGAATTAAATTAAGATATTGTATTATATTTTGTTTAATTGAAAAGTGTAAAGATCATAAACCGAAAGTGATAAATCGGGTAATCATATGTATCAGATTTTATGGAAATGATTTTATAAAATTATTATTAGGATGTTTCTTTATTACTCGATTTCAATCTTTAATTTACATAAAAGAGTGTGATTGGTTGTTTAGTTGAAGAAATTTTTTGTCTAAACACTGTCCAATGATAAAGTTTTCTTATGAATGATAATTAATATTTGACGGATTCAAACATAAATCTTCCATTCTTTCATACTTGATCGATCGAGGCTGAGAAGAAGCATCACCATCAAGATCTTTGACTGTTAAGCCTTTCTTATTTTACATCACCACTAAGACTTCACCTTTGTCGTTGTTGTTCGAAAATGGGGAAAAATTGAAATGATACAAAATATACCGATAACACTATTGAATTGCGACTACAGAGAATAGTGAAGAAGAATTAGGGAAACTTTAGTGTTCTTGCTAAATTAACTCTTCATTATAGCCATACATGTGGCTCTAGAATAATTATATCCATATACATGTTCTGTCAATAACAGCCGTTTAGTTACATTGTGTAGTTGTTATCATAATTAAGGTTATGTTAGTAGTAACAAAAATTGTTATAAAAAAGGTAGAGACCTAATATAGTTAATTAAAATTAACGTTAATAAATTTTAAAATTGAACAAATATTAAACCCAATACTAATTTTGATTAATGTTATGAAAGATGACTCACTACTCCACTAATTCAATACTAGTTAGGCATTTACTACCTACCAAACGGCTAGGAATATGGGGCAACAAGTGTTGGATTTACCTTGACGGTGGTAATTTCTTACCTTACAGGCGCACACAAAAAACTTAATAAAGTTTTTGTTTTCTTTTTTGCTGTATTGTTCTTAGTTTGGTGTTTGTTTTTAGTTTATTACATATACATAAAAGGTTAGTTGACGTGTGGTATTTAGATTTTATCTAATATTAGTATTTGCTCTAACTTTTATCTACCTTAGAGTTTGGTATTTAGAAATAATATTGACATGCGTTGACTATGTTAAATATTGATTTCTGTTTAAAAATTATTAAACTAATAAAGAAAATAAAAAATAAAAGAAAATTATTATATGAATTTACTATGATAATAGACTTACCACAGACAATACCATCATCACCGATCTTCTTCAAACTCAGACAATTGTTTATCATCATCATTATTCTTGATAATACATCTTTTATATATGCCATTTTCATTATGTCCATTAACAACATCACCACTGCCATCTCAACCAAAGAAAACCCATTACCACAATTGTTAGAATCATTTTAATTCATCTATACCAATTGCACTCGAAACCACCATCATCAATAATCAACAACAAACCCATCATTCTTCATCGATTCTCTGTTTGCTGCCAACCACAGATTAACCCAGATTTTCTAGCACATGAAAAAACCCACATTGATTCGAAACCCTAGAAAGTTGATTCCATCTTGAAATCATAACAACTATCTTGAATTCCTTTCGTCACCATTCAAATCTTCTCGATCCATTGCTCCATAAAAAACCTACCATCAACCTTTTCACTGCCTCCATCTTCTTCACGAATAATAACAACTCAACATCACCATTATCCATCATCGATTTTCTATTTGCTGCCAACCACAGATTAACCTAACCTTAATAAATTAGGTTAATTGACGTTTGATACTTGAGTTTTGTCCAGTATTAGTGTTTGGTCTAATTTTTGTCCAACTTAGGGTTTGGTACTTGGAATTCACGTTGACCCATGTTGACTTTTATTACCAGAACTTAATTTATAAAATAAAAATACTGAGATTACAATTGTACCCTTAAAGTGAGCCTAAAATCAAATGACTATAATAACACAGTTAAGTGTACGGTCCAGATCAAACATCCATTACCCTAATTCAAAATTCATCTTTCGCCAGATGGGGTGTGCTAAAATATGAGGAGAACAAGGAAGGGAGATTTGCTGCCATTATAAGTTGGTTGGTGAGGACACGACAGAATGGTGTTGGGTTGATTCTAGTCGTGAGAGATGATATAAAGTCTGTCCAGTGAGAAAAAATCAACATAGAAGTTATAAGAGAGAAACAAAACAGAAAAGCAACAAAGAGATGGATTTGGGAGAATGGGTTGCCGTGAAACAATGAAATTGGGGTTTGTTTGTCAGCATAAATAATGGGTTTGGAGAGAAAATGAGTTTTGATAGGTGTAGTTTGCTCTTGGTGATATTTGATTACTAATGGAAGGTGGGTTTATCGGTAGCCGAGATTTGGTTGGGTTAATAACACCAGTGAACTAATGTTTTCTGCTAAGGTATTATGTCAGTTTTATAAGATGATTGAATAGGAATTTGAGAGTTCACTATGAATTAGAAGTTGGGTTTGTGAAGTGGTTCGAAAATAAGTATGAGATAAAAGACTAGAATCTGTTGTCGTGAATTTTGGGGATGTAACTGAGAGATTGTTGTTGACAGTGAAAGAAAATCCAGGTACCAAATTTTAAGTTGGGACAAAAGTTAGACCAAACACCAATGTTGGACAAAACCCAAGTACTAAACATCAATTAATCCTAATAAGTTTTCTTTAAACCGTAATTAAAGATGGTATTGAAGAAACAATGGTGGCCGGTTGTATTGAAGGTTAAGGAAGGGAAAAAAGGGAAGAAGAAGCTTCCTTAGTTAAACCATTAGATGGTATATAATGAAATATTTGTGGTCGTCTATGTGTATAAGATCAATGATTTGGATAACATAGTATAAAATAATATGTATTTAAAATTAGACTTAACCTAGTCAATATAAGTTAACGTCAAATCCAGGTATCAAGCTCTAAATTAGACAAAAACTAAACCAAACACTGATGTTAGATAATAATTCAAATAGCAAACGTCATTAACTCATAATGAAATGGACAAAAGTAAAAAACGGTGTCACGTTGGATGACTAGAGTTAAGAGTACAATACACCGGGTGAAATATGTATAGGTGTGTGTCAAAAATTCCATGCCAATTTGCGCCCATATTGCATACAAATAGAGAGACAACTGCCTTTGCGTAGAAAAGGAACTAGTTAAACAACACATATCTCAATTCAATGCACATATAGTGATCCACATGGTCCATTGGACCATTTCTACATGCCAACCTTACATAGATTATTCTTACGTGGTCCTATAGTAGATCGCATGCATGAGGGTACATTTAAAAACGTGTACGTTAGGGAATTAGGGGAGCCAAATCCAAGTCTGATGATGGCGCATGGGAAAATCGTGGTCCAAATGAAGACAATAACCAATACTTTTATACGAGCAGGCAGCGACTTATATATATGAAAACTATTCAGGTCGGCCTTTAAAGTTTTGTGAAGATTGTACATCTAATGCAATTCGACTAGTCCTTTTCTGATACGGTCTAGTAAGTTTTTGCCTCGGCCAGCGGATGCATCGAGAAACAAAATAAAGATGAGACAGACGTTATCAGGAACTTCAGAAAGCAATGAAATTACTTGAAAAGTGAAAACTGAAATTCCCCTCTGAAAATACTAAACATGTGTTGTCCCATGAAAAAGAATCTCACAAGTTTGGTTTTTATTTTTCCATAAACATTCTGGGATTACTGAATGTCTATGACTAGTAATGCTAGATTCATGCGATCCAAATTTTACTTCATCATGTTCCAACCATTTTATTTCTACCGGCATAAGTACCGGAATTGAGTGAAACTAAGCTTTCCACATAAGTTGTTGCATTATTATTATGTAGTCTTAAACTGCCAAAGAACTTGGGTTGTCTACCCCTTGAATCTTTGGGTCATATATAACTAACCAGGAGCCATGCTTCAGTAGTATCTGACCATCTTTGAAAGACTGCAGCACTCTCAAACTATAGCAAAGATTGCAGAAAAACGGAATCCCATGAATTTGATCCCAACATATACACATCGAATGCGAATAAGTGATCAGTCCCACAACCTTCCACCACGTTTATAAACTTGTAATCATCAGCCTTGCCATCATAACCAAATGCATTGATCATGAACTATTTATTGTTGTCATGTACACGTTTCTTGTTTAAGTCACGTGTATTACTGGCTAGTAGAGCCATTCAAAGTCTATTCAGTTACGATGCATAAATATAGCTTCTCTAGCTAAAGAATAGCATCATGAACTGTCACATGATTAGCTAGAAGATAGCTCACATTTTTCTTTTCAGTTTTTCTTCTCAGTTGCACCTGTATAGCTATTTAAGCTATAAGAATCGATCAATAAAATAATCATCTTGTTTTTGATCATCTTCTTCTTTATGCCAATTGTGTGAAACATCTTGAATTCAACAATTGGTATCAGAGGCAATCTAGTCAATTTCAATCTGTGAGAGCTATTCAATTCAGAGAGTTCAAGATATGTCTTCTTCCTCAGAAAAATTTGTAACACCAAAATTTGATGGCCATTACAATCACTGGTCAATGTTGATGGAGAACTTCCTGCGTAGCAAGGAGTTATGGAGCTTGGTGAGTGAAGGAATTCCATTAACCCTGCAAACATCAAGTGAGGAACAGAGAAGAAGTGTTGATGACGCCAAGCTTAAGGATTTGAAGGTCAAAAATTATCTCTTTCAAGCAATAGACAGAGAGATTTTAGAGACAATTCTTGACAAAAGCACATCCAAATCCATATGGGACTCCATGAAGCAAAAGCATCAGGGATCCTCTAAGGTGAAGAGGGCACAATTGCAAGCTTTGAGAAAAGAATTTGAGATGCTGCAAATGAAAGAAGGAGAGAAAATTGATGCCTTCATGTCACGTACCCTGACAGTTGTAGACAAGATGAAGATCAATGGTGAGATTGTGCTATCTAGCACAGTGGTTAGTAAGGTTTTACGATCTCTAACTTCCAAATTCAATTATGTTGTATGTGCAATTGAAGAATCAAACAATCTGGATATAATGTCTATTGATGAACTTCATGGAAGCTTGCTTGTTCAAGAACAAAGAATGCAGGGCTCTCATGAGGAAGAACAAGTTCTAAAGGTTGCCTATGATGATAGACCAGAAAGAGGAAGAGGAAGAAGTCCATATAGAGGAGGAAGGTATAGAGGAAGAGGACTTCCATCATATGGAGGAAGAGGATCAGCAGAATGTTACAAATGTCATAAGATAGGACATTATCAAGCTGATTGTCCAGAATGGGAGAGACATGCACACTATGCTCAGTACATGGAGGAAGAAGAGGAGCTTGTGCTAATGTCTTATGTTGATTCTTCTCTAGCCAAAAGAGAGGAGAGTTGGTTCCTTGACTCAGGCTGCTCCAACCATATGACAGGCAACAAATCTTGGTTCTCAAGCTTGGAGGAGGAATTCAAGCATACTGTGAAGCTAGGCAATGACACTAAGATGGCTGTAGTGGGAAAAGGCAATATGCATCTTCAAGTTAATGGTGTTGTTCAGGTAATAACCAATGTCTTTTATATACCTGAGTTGAAGAACAATTTGCTGAGCATTGGACAACTTCAAGAGAGAGGCTTGGAAGTTCAAATCAAACAAGGCAAGTGTCAAGTGTTTCATCCATCAAAGGGGCTAATTATTCAAACTCATATGAGTGGGAATAGAATGTTTTGTATTTTAGCTTCACCTTGCTCTAAGAATGATTCAATGTGCCATCAAACACAAGATGCATCATACAAAGAATCATTCTTATGGCATCGTAGGTTTGGTCATTTGAATTATGCAGGACTTCAAATGCTTGCAAACAAGAAAATGGTGGATGGTGTACCTTCAATCACAGTACCAGACAAGATATGTGAGGACTGCTTGGTGGGAAACAACACAAAACTTCAATACCAAGGCATGCCTCTTGGAGAGCATCAAGGCCACTTCAACTTGTGCACTCTGATCTGTGTGGACCAATCAAGCCGGCTTCAAACAGCAACAAGAAGTACATCATGAGCTTCATTGATGATTACTCACACAAAACATGGGTATATTTCTTACATGAGAAATCTGAGGCCTTTGCTACTTTCAAACACTTCAAAGCTCTTGTTGAGAAGGAGGCAGGTGCATACGTTGTATGTTTGAGAACGGATAGAGGAGGAGAATACACTTCAAATGAGTTTGCAAAATTTTGCAAAACTCATGGCATAAGGAGACAACTAACAGCTGCTTACACACCACAGCAAAATGGAGTTGCTGAGAGGAAGAACAGAACCATCATGAATTCGGTGAGAGCAATGCTAGCTGAGAAGAAGGTACCCAAGGAGTTTTGGCCTGAAGCTGTGAGATGGTGCACACATATTCAAAATAGAAGTCCAACCTCAGCTGTCAAAGAGAGAACACCAGAAGAAGCTTGGAGTGGCATGAAGCCTAAGGTGAGTTATTTTAGAGTATTTGGTTGTGTTGCTCATGTACACATTCCAGATCAGAAGAGAATTAAACTAGATTCCAAGAGTAAGAAATGCATATTCTTGGGAGTCAGTGATGAGTCCAAAGCTTATAGACTGTATGATCCAGTCTCTAAGAAAATTGTGATCAGTAGAGATGTAACATTTGAAGAAGAAGAAAGTTGGAATTGGGAACCAACCAAAGAAGAGTTGAAAATGGAAGATGACACAGAAAGTGTTGAGGAGATCATTGAGAATGGTCCAAGAGGCATCAATATAGTGGAAGAAGTGGCCACTAGAGATGAGGAAGCTGCAGATGTAGAGAGGGATGTGCCTCTACAGACCACAAGAGAAGCTGCTGCAGTTGTAGGGAGGGATATACCTCTACAACCAACAACTCATGAAGAAACAGCAGGAAGAAGTGGAAGAGTGAGAAGAAAACCATCTTGGATGGTTGATTATGAAGCAAATGAGGTGATATTTGCTGATGAAGAAGATATGTGTGCAATGATAAAGGCAACACTAGATGATCCAGTCAAATATGAAGAAGCAGCCAAAAGCAAGAGATGGAGAAGTGCAATGGCAGCAGAAATAGAAGCAATTGAGAAGAATGAAACTTGGGAGCTGATGGAGTTACCAAAAGGCATCAAACCCATTGGAGTGAAGTGGGTCTACAAAACAAAACTCAATGAGAATAGGGAGGTAGAAAAAAACAAGGCAAGGCTTGTGGCAAAAGGATATACTCAGCAATATGGAGTAGACTACACTGAAGTTTTTGCACCAGTAGCAAGGCTTGACACTATCAGAATCATTCTTGCAGTGGCTGCACACTATGGATGGGATGTTCTTCAGCTTGATGTCAAGAGTGCATTCCTTCATGGTGAGCTTAAGGAGGAGGTCTTTGTGAATCAACCTGAAGGCTTCATCAAAAAGGGAGAAGAAGAGAAGGCTTACAAATTGAAGAAGGCTTTATATGGACTCAAGCAATCTCCAAGAGCTTGGTACAACAACATTGAAGCATATTTTCAAAGAGAAGGGCTTGAGAAGTGTTCTAGTGAACATACTTTGTTCACAAGATCAGAAAGAGGTAAAATTCTCATAGTGAGTCTTTATGTTGATGATCTAATCTTCACAGGGAATGATGCAAACTTGTGCAAGGAATTCAAGAGAGCCATGATGCAACATTTTGATATGACTGATCTTGGAAGGATGAGATACTTCCTTGGAATTGAAGTACTTCAAAATTCTAGAGGTATTTTCATCTGCCAGAAGAAGTATGCACAAGAAATACTAGTGAGGTTTGAAATGGCTAGTAGTAATCCAGTCAAGAATCCAATGGTCCCTGGTACACACTTAGCAAAGGACGAAGAAGGTACAAGGTTTGATATAACTTTATTTCATCAAGTTGTTGGAAGTTTGATGTATTTAACAGCAACAAGGCCAGATATTATGTTTGCTGTGAGTCTCATCAGTAGATTCATGTCCAAGCCAACCATGGTACATTGGTTGGTAGCCAAAAGGATTCTGAGGTATGTGAAGGGGACAATGGAGCTTGGAATTCACTATAAGAGAGGCAACAAAGCACTTCAACTTGTTGCCTTCACTGATAGTGGTTATGCAGGAGATTTGGATGATAGAAGAAGCACATCAGGGTATGTTTTTCTGATTGGAGAAGGGGCTGTAGCTTGGTCTTCAAAGAAGCAACCTGTGGTGGCTTTGTCTACAACTGAAGCTGAATACATTGCTGCTGCATTTTGCGCATGTCAATGTATATGGATCAAGAGGGTGCTGAAGCAACTAGAAGAAGAAAGCAATGGGAGCATTGCAATACAATGTGATAGCAGCTCAGCTATACAACTTGCCAAGAATCCAGTATTCCATGGCAAAAGCAAACATATAGATGTCAGATTTCATTTCTTGCGCGACTTGGTGAAGGATGGAGTAGTTGAA
Source organism: Papaver californicum (assembly GCA_023531435.1). Lineage (NCBI taxonomy): Eukaryota > Viridiplantae > Streptophyta > Magnoliopsida > Ranunculales > Papaveraceae > Papaver > Papaver californicum. The sequence goes on along the minus strand of JAJJMC010025405.1, from coordinate 182,071 downwards.
ATGCATTTCTGCAGCTCTCAAGATCAAGTTGCTGACATAATGACCAAACCACTCAAGCTGGAGCAGTTTGAGAACTTACGCAAGCTACTTGGGATGGTGAATGCTTCAGAGGTAAACTGAAAGTAGAAACTTTTCAGTTTAAGGGAGGGATTATTGTTGTCATGTACACGTTTCTTGTTTAAGTCACGTATATTACTGGCTAGTAGAGCCATTCAAAGTCTATTCAGTTACGATGCATAAATATAGCTTCTCTAGCTAAAGAATAGCATCATGAACTGTCACATGATTAGCTAGAAGATAGCTCACATTTTTCTTTTCAGTTTTTCTTCTCAGTTGCACCTGTATAGCTATTTAAGCTATAAGAATCGATCAATAAAATAATCATCTTGTTTTTGATCATCTTCTTCTTTATGCCAATTGTGTGAAACATCTTGAATTCAACACTATTATAGCAGTCATCCAAATAACCATGTCGTGATTTTGGTTTTGGTATTATCTTGTACTCTTTAGTTGCAGGGTTACAAATACAAATGAATGTCGTCTCAAGCCCTTAACATACCAAAAGCAAACCAGACCATTACAAGAACCTAATAACGAACATGTCCACCGAGAACTGAATAGAATATTGGGTAATCCACCATTTCAACAATTTCGCTTTCACATGCATTTACAGACAATAATGAATCATAACTTACAGAGTTACCTGTCCAATTATCTTGTTCTCTAGACGAATCATAACTGTCGAACATGAGATTACAGTTTTCTTTTTGTGTAGGAATAATATTAAGGTGCATCTTAACAAAACTAGACCAAGATTTGCAAACACACTTACATACTTTTCACTTATTTTTATACTGGTAATGTTTGGTGTGTGAAAATTCAAAACTCTGTCAAAAACACCTCTTCAGAAAGACATTTGGAATTTTGAGACGAATGGGTGCAAATTAGTTACACAATTTGAAAGAAAAAAACAATAATTAAATGTGGAGACCATCGAGCATATTAGTTACACATTATCATCGTGTCTTGATTTCTATATTACCTTCACTTATCTTTATAAGAGTTGACAAAACCTCATTCATGTCGGGGCGATCTTCAGGGGAAAGGCAGGTACAAGAGAGACCCAGTTTAAGAAGTGCAATTAGCTTCTCTTCCTCTCCTTTGGATGACATATTTAAGCTCATACTTTCATCCGCTACATCAACAATCCCATCGCCTCCATTAGTTAGAGCTCTCTCCACTAACTGGCGCAGAGTAACCGGAAACCCGTTCTCTTCAATGGTTCCTGTTGGTCTTTTGGCAGTTAACAACTCCATCAATAATACCCCGTAGCTGAAAACGTCTGCCTTTGTTGTAACCTTCCCCATATACGCCAACTCTGAAATATGTTAACATGTTTTGTCAGTGACCATTAGCATTGATGTTGATACATAAACGTCCAACTTACAGGATGTGGAAAAAGAACCATAAATATACCTGGTGCCAAGTAGCCAATAGTGCCTTGAAATGCAGATGACAAGGAAATGTCACTTTCACTGTCGAGATGAACACCCAAATCCGAGCTGTTCCAAAGTCACTAACATGAGCCTCCCAATGTTCATCAAAAAGAATATTTGAAGGTTTAAGATCACAGTGCACAATTGGGTCGCCGTAACCAGAATGCAAATAGACCATCGCATTGGCAACAGAAGTACACACTTTAAGCCGCTCCTCGAGTGTCCACCTTGACCTGTCCATGCTATTATCATGTATAACACTCTCCAGGTTCCCATTCTCCATGTATTGCAGAACCAAAGCCTTCAGTTTCCCACTCTCCCAAGCATAACCTATGATCTTCACCAGATTTTTGTGCCTCAAATAACTCAAAGTCTTCAATTCTCTATCGAAACACTTGTTTGACTCCTCGGGGAACTGATCTAAACTCAACTTCTTTACTGCTACTAGTGTTTCACTTTCCAATCTACCCTGGTAAACAGTACTCAAACTGCTTACGCCAAGCACATTACCTTCATCAAAGAAGTCCGTTGCTAATTCTATTTCTTTTCTTTCAAATCTCTTGAGTGAAGGAGTTATAGAGTATTGCCTTTCTGAATCCATATCACCTGTTGGATTTTTTTTGTTAGCATGTCGACGGAAAATTACAACAATAAGAACCATGAGAAGAAGTACAATTACGGATCCAAGAACTATAAGAATCAAGATAGACTTCTTGGAGAACCGACTTCGAGAATTTGAGTGGCTTTCGTTGGTGCACGAACTGAGAAATTTGTGTCCACAAAGCGACGGGTTGCCTTCCAAGCTAGCCAAACCGATAGTTTTAAATATTCCTTCTGTTGGAACAGGTCCTTCAAACTGATTAAATGAAAGGTTGAGATGTTTAAGGGTGGAAAGGTTTGTGAAACTCTCGGGGATCTTGCCGCTAAAATTGTTTACAGATAGATCAAGGGTGCTGATGATTTTCATATTTGCAAACTTTTTCTCGAGCATACCATTTAATCTGTTGCTTGAGAGATTCAAGCTTAGTAAAGAGTACATTTGAGAAAAAATCTTGTCAGGAATTTGACCTGTAAGTGTGTTTCTGGAAATGTCAAGTAGTAGCAAGTTCTTGCAGCCTCCAAATGTTACAGGAATGCTTCCTGACAGATTATTGCTAGATAAATCAATGGCTTGCACCATTTCCAACTCACCAAGCTCTTCGGGGATCCTTCCTGACAAGAAATTGCTTGAAAAGTTTATCAATATCTGCAACTCTTTCATACCTGTAATCACTGTTCCTGGAATAGCTCCTGTGAGATTATTGCGTGAAAGATCCAGTACCGAAAGCCTGTTAAGAAAGCGCAAGCTTCTTGGTATAGGTCCTTGAAAGTTATTGCCATGCAAATCCAAGTAAGTAAGCTTCTCAAGTTTTGAAAACAAGTCCGGAATAGGGCCACTTAATCTATTTTTCTGCAACTTCAATTCAACAAGATTATTAAGCTCGAATATTTCTGTGGGAATTTCGCCTTCTAGAGCATTCTCAGGTAAGGAAAGCCCTTGAAGGAACGAAAGCTTTGATAACGCAGAAGGTATCATTCCAGAAAAATTATTCCTACCCAATTGCAAAGAAAACAATTGGGTTAACTTCCCAATTTCTGGAGGAATTGGTCCAGAAAAAGAATTTGCATGGATTTGCAGAATATCGAGTTTAGAGAGTTTGCCAACGCTCGACGCCAATGACCCAGTGAAACCATTTACTGCCAAATCCAATGTTACAAGATTTGTGCAGTTAAACATGTCTTCAGGAATTTCACCGGACATTTTGTTATTACTGACGGATAAGTACGAGAGATTTCGCATATTTCCCAAACCAGAAGGAATTGGCCCAGTTAATCTATTCATACCTAAGCTTAATTGGAGAAGTAGTGAACAATTAGAGATGCTAGGTGGTATAGAACCACTCAGGAGATTGTTGCTCAGAAGCAATGCTTTCAGTTTATAGAGTGATCCAATGTTTGACGGCATTTTCCCACTCAATGCATTCTGGCTCAAAGACAGATATGTTAAGTTTTTCAAGTTTGTCAGAGAAGAAGGAATGATACCGGTTAAGTTATTTGAGTGCAACCTCAGGGACTGCAATGATCTGAGTTTTCCGAGTTGAAAAGGTATTTCTCCAGTGAACTGATTTTGTGATAGAGTTAAGTTTAGTAATGATTTAAGCTTGGATAAAGTAGGAGGAATACTTCCGGTTAAACGGTTTCTAAACACCTTCAAACCCACAAGTTTCTGACAATTGCCTAATTCAGGTGGAATTCTTCCCTCAATTTGATTTTCAAAAAGGTTAAGCTGCTGTAACTCTGACAAATTACCAATCTCTGAAGGTATTACACCTGATAACTGGTTTACACTCACATCTAAAGCCTGTAAAGCTCCCAACTTACCAACACAAACAGGTATTGAACCCACCAGAGTATTATTGTAAACCGTAAGAACTTGAAGATTAACCAAATTACCGATGCAAGAAGGGATCGTACCAGTGAGTTTGTTCTCGTATAATCCAAGCCCAGTCAAGGCCGTGCAGCTGCAAATGCTATCCGGTATGCTTCCTTGCAAACGATTAGTGCCGAGTGCCAGAATTTGAAGATTCTTTAGTTTTCCTAACTCCACAGGTATAACACCTGACAAAAAATTGTCGCCAAGTCCTAACCCAGTAAGCTCGAAGCAGTTCCCTAACCGAGAAGGAATTGAACCATTGAACGAATTCGAAGATAAATCAAGAATCTGCAAACTCGATAAGTTCCCTAGGAACGGAGAAATTTCCCCTTCGAGCTCACTTTCGAAAAGAGTAATCGAAACAACACGATTAGTTAGAGCATCACAAGCAATACCAGACCAATAACAATGGAGTGTGTCATCAGTCCAGTTAGACAGAACACCAAATGGATCATGTTTGATTGAACTTTTGAATGCTTTCAGAGCTTCAATCTCATCTGAAATCAAACTTTGAGATGAAACTATAGATAGAAAATAAGAAAATAAGATGAATCTGAAACAGATAATATCCTTTCTGAATAACATTTCTGAATTCTTGAGCTCAATAGTCAATACTGCTGAGAAAATACTAAACTAAGTTGCATCCCTTTATCAAGAAAGATAGAATCAAATACAATTGACTAGAATATAAAAAATCAATTGCAGCAAGAAAATACAAAAAGTCTTGTAGATATTAAATGAATTGAGAAATGAGTAGTGATTTATTTGACTCTCTTTCTCAGTTATCCACTTCACACTGACTCAAAAACAAAGCAACAAACAAGGATAGCTTCACCCAGCTAGGGGGTTTGTCATTTGTGAATTATACGATCTATACTGCAAGTTATGCAAGTTGAGCAGGTTGTAGTAATTTAGTAAATGCCATTATTGAAAAAACAAAGTTGGACCTTGGCTACGAATTTGGACGGCGAGGCCAGTAGTCGTTCCATAACCTGGTTTGCACTTTGAACTGATTGTGACGGTAGTACGAGGAGTACCACCAGTTAAAGAATTGAAGAAAAAAGAAGTGAGACTGCTTTTGAATAATGCATTCATAGATAGTATTATTATAATCAAACTTGATGGACTAAGTAGATTTTAGTATAGGATAAGAAGAAAGTAATGGCTCGTTTGTTTTCAGTTGTGGGGACGATGTGCTTAGTTCATGGAATGTCTTTTTATGTCGACAAGCAATTCTGTTACAACATGTGAATGTTTTTCGTCTGGTAGGGAAAAAATCCTTAAGCTTTGTACATACTAAATAGGGGTGAGCATAGGCCGATTTTTATCTCATCCGCATCCAATCCAATTCATTACGAATTTTAAATTTGACATCCGCATCCAATCCAGATCCAACAGATTTACATCCAATGGATACACATATGAACAAATTGGATGCGGATGATTCTATGGATTTGTACTATAAAATTTCTAGTAGAGAAATAAAGCTAATAAAAATGACTTCTTATATATAAAACCTATACACAACATATATATATATATATAAAACTGTCATGAACAACACCCTAAGAAAATAAGTTCCTTTAACACGCAATAATTTGCCACATACAAAAGTTTCCATGTTATCATACGAAACCACTCCCAAAATGCAGGTTTTTACAGCTACGACTCTCTTTACCATAAACAAAAGTTCCAAAAAACTAACTAGAATAATCTATAAGCAGATTTAAAAATTTCCTAAACTATCCCCATATTTTCTACAAACTATATGATTGCGGATGTCCAATAAATTTTTAAGGTTAGACTCGGACCCAATCCATAATCCGTTGAATTTTAAAAAACTCATCTGTATCCGGCCCATTAACGAATGGTCTGGACATCCATCCTCAAAAATATAGTTGAATGGGTCGAATCCGGATTCCGGACCAAATGCTCACCCTAAGACACCGAGGGGCAGGTTCATAGGAAGTGGATGTAAAAATTTTGCTTACCCATAAGATATGGGTTGTAAACTGGTCTTGAGAGTCTATTTCAAGATAACTTTTTTTTGTCAAAGTAGATATGACTGAACGATATTTTGGTGTCCAACCCAATTTTAAGGGGATCACTTAGTGATAATAAATGTCTTAGTATTAATAAATAACTAAGTTACCTTTTTATTTATTTAAATTATCTTTATTAATATTTATTTTTTATTTTGTGTTTTCTAATTACTTTTTTGCTTTTTAAATTATTGTTTTTCTATTTGTATTGATTCGGTTTGTTTTCATTTTAATACTGCTGAACTTCAATCTTTATTTGCTTTGTATTAATTGATTTTTTTTCTAGCCGAATCCAGTTTAGGTTTGTTTTTTTTTTCCTTTTTTTCCTTGTTTTTTTTTCCTAATCGAATTTCTTGTTTTCTTCTTGACCGAACTTGGGTATTTTTTTCTTCCTAGCTGAACCTAGAAGAATTGATAAAGGTACCTGCAAGTTGGATAAGGGCACCCACTTACATTTCAAATTCAAAAGATATTTTTTTGGCAGGAAATTCTTCTTCTCAAAATCGGCGAAGTTGTCAATGAGTATTTTGCGAGATCTGTAAGCGTTTAAGGCAAGAAATTCTTATGCCTTAACAAACAAGAGTTTGTCTTTGGATGGAGACTTGAAGATCAATCAAAATCTCGGCAGAAATATTATCGGTTTCTAAAAACAGGTTAGAAAATATTTCATGTGAATCATGGGAGTTTCTTCCCTATTTCACTTAATTTTCATTCCTACCATACTCGATCCTGGTTAGGAAAAAAATAGAAACACCCAGAACCGTAAAGATATAAAATCAGGATCAAGAGATATTTCGAGCAAGAAAATAATACCGAGAGTTATTCTTAATCTGCCGAGAATTTTCTCATTAAATGAGAAGATTTGATGAGATGGGAATGATGTAATATAAATAGATGAAGAGAGGAAGAAGAGAGGGAGGCTGGCTCTCGCCAGAAACCGAGAAAATAAAGTTAGAGAAAATTTTTCGCCATTGCTGCAACTCAGCAAGAAAAAGAAAAAGAAGAAGACCGCCAAGAACAGACGCAGATAATGTTGCATTTTTATTCAAATTCAATACCTTTGGCAACGTTTTGTTGAACTGTAGCAGCGACATATTATTGGTATTAAGACACCAAGGATTTGTGCTTCTTTAATTGCAGCATAAAGGAGTTTATTCATTAAAGATTTTTAATCTTTCTGCCACGGAAATGGTCAGTGCTTTATTGTAATTCTTTTATAAAATCATGAATAAAATGATTTCTTCTTCTATTCTTTTTCTCCGTGAATAGCTAAATTCTTTTCTAGGGTAGAGGATGAAGTTATTTTCGATGTGTAATATTTAACAATTTATTTCTTTAGCATATTTACTCTCTACTAATGTTATTATTGACTAATAATTTTCTCTTCTTATAAAACTTCATTTTAATTGTCCTGGGTGATTTTTAAATATTGATATTTAATAAGCGAAGGAGAATTATATTTTTGCATAACGAATTAAGTCGTAATAGTAATTTAAAAACGTTATACCTTTAGAGGCATGAGATTGGGTTCAAAACTGCCTTGAGTATTTAAGAGACAGTGTTTAAGATATTAAATTGTTAGTTTTACAAACATCAAAAGTAATGGATTTTAAAACCCTAGACTTTTATTGTCTTGGTTAGTTAATTTGTATAGTTATTTATCTTTTTATTTATTTAATTTATCATTAAAAATCATTCTTTTTGTTATTAGCACATTAGTTAATTAAAAACTAGAAATTACAATTTTAAAGTCCCTGTGGAACAAACCATGCTTGCATACTGTCTCATAGATAGTCGTGCTTTTGCGGTGTACATTTAAAATAGCCCATCACATTTTATAAGTTTTTTTCTTGAGAAAATGATTATTACTAAGTTTTTTGAGTTATTTTTTGCTGGATGAAATAGTAGCAGTAGATATCTATAAACAAGAGTTATTTTATGTTTGGGTTCCAAATTTTGGTACGTCTTAATATTTGGGTTCCAAGTTTGTCCAATTTAATGTTTAGGTCATTGACCCGTTTTAGTCACCTAGTTCAACTAACCAAAACGTTAGAAGAGTAAACATCAGTTATTTAGATTTTTTTAAAGTTTGCCATTCGGTTAGAGCCATTAAATAGTTCGAGTTAAACGGCTGAAAATTATCCACGCGTAAGATGAAAAATATGTGTTATTGCTGAATGGGCAGACGAGGGATATACTGTTGATGATGGTGATATTGTTCATCTTCATGATGATCATTGCATTTGTAAGAATTTATTATACTCGTATATTGGTCAGTAAATCCAAGAAAAAAAGACCCAATTATAGATGATAATATTAATATATACAATTTTGTATCTGAATTAGTCTAAGAAATTAGGATGAAGGATCAAATATATATACTCAGATATATACACTCTGTTTTCAACTTAGGAGAAGGAAGTGAAAGAGATAAAAGCAGGGACGGACCAAGGATTCTTTCTTGGGTAGGGATGGAATTTCATTGACTTGTTAGCGGTCGAAGGCTGCGACAATTTTTTTGGAACGAAAAGCGTAATTAATGGCTAATTTTAATTCACTTATAAAATACTAGATAGATAGACAACTAAAGAATAAAAAGAACAAAATTAATGACAAACATATGATTACAAAAAGAAATTTATAGTTTTTGAAACCAAAATGAAAGATAATTGTGCAAAGAAGAAGATTTGTTTTTGCTTTAACTATAGTTTAAGTTTTAATTATCTTTTAACATGAGCTAATTTTTTTGTAGTTAGAATCTATATTGACTAATTACACATATAAGCGGGCTAAAGATATAATTTCATAAAATTTCCCCTACTAAAGATTGTTGGGCCAAAATAGGGACGTGCTCTGACCTAGGTTAGCCCCTTGTTAGGTCCGTCCCTGGATAAAAGAGAATCTCATAATTTTGGAGAAGGTTTGAAGAAAGTTATATAAAAAAGTGGGGACGAAATTAAAGAAAAATTAAGAAACCCTATGTAAAATCTTAGAGTTTTTTTGTACATGGGCAACTGAACAGAAGAAACCTTTTTTTTTAATTCAGCTTGAAATTAAAAATCATAAGAAATAAAAACTCATGAAAATAAATAAATTATAATGAATTTGTTTACTTTTGTGTGGGAAAACTACAGTGGAAGGTGGTTTGATACGTTGATGGTGAGCAACAGCCGCACCGCACAAACTAAAGGGATAACTAACCTAACACGTGGACATTGAGTCGACCTATGTGGGCCTAACTAATCTAGAAAACCGACTTGCAATGTTAGGGTTTCCAAAGGCTTATAAACCGCAGGATCTTTAATTTCCCATACTGCGTGGGACTATTCTCAACACGCCCTCTCACGTGTAGCCTTGTTGGGTCTAACACGTGGATATTAAATCGGGTGACGCGGAGTCGGTGTGGTCATATAAGACTCATCACAAATTGCTTGCTCTGATACCATCATGAAATTCAAAAACCACATCATTATCACGAAAAAATTGAGAAATTGATAGAAGATTGTGAGACAAGTGTGGAACATGAAGAACATTAGAAAATAAAAACTTACGGGTGGGAGTTTGTAAAACATTATTACCAGTATGAGATATAGAGAGATTCACACCACTAACAGTTTTAACCTGATAATGATAGGTATATTCACAATGAGTTTGAAGATTACCCAGATTATTTGTCATGTGATTTGTTGTACCACTGTTAGGAAGATAATCATAGATATTGACAGGATTGTGATTAACCATATATGCAGCACGAGGTCCAGCAGAGGAATGGTCACCTCTTTTTTTACTGCAATTCCTGGGTAAGGGACGTCGCGGAGGAAAATAATTCTCATTAAATCGCTTCGTACAATTGCGAGCATCATGATAAGGTTGCTCACATATTTGGCAAATATTTGCTGGGTTCCCATTCCTGGTAAGTGAAACATCACGAGCATGAGTAGTCTTGGCAATGTTAGCTTGATGAGGGGCTGAGAACGATTTATTTTGGGCATCAACATAATGATCATAAGCCAAAAACATAGATTCAAATTGGTCAGTGGTTATTAAGCTCATAGTAGTAATAAGAGAACTGATAATACTCCCATACGCCGAATCAGGACCTTTGAGTACATAATGAAACAATTATGTATCTGAAATTTCATGACCACTAGCAGCAAAAGAATCAACAATATTACGAACAAATTGAATATAGTCAGCCATTGATAAACTGCCCTTGGTGACAGTTTGTAGAGCAGACTTCAAATGAATAAGGGTAGCATCAGTTTTGGATGCATAAAATTCAGTAAATTTAGTCCATACCTCTAAAGACGATTGACAAGATTTTACCTTTGCTAAAATAGGTGATGTGAGTAATGACAAAATCCAGCTAAGTAATAACTTATCAGTGCGATTCCAAGAAAGAAAATTAGGGTTAGGAGAACCATCAGTGTTCTTAACCGGTGGACATTTGCTGGAACCATTAATTAACAACACCCTCATAAGGGTAAAAATTGTGCCTTCCAAAAAAAGAAAATTGTGACCTGTGAGCTTTTCTGAAATAGTTCCATGAAGTCGAGAAAAAGGGACATTTGTCCATGAAAAAGAAGAGGCTGAAGTTAACTCAGTACCTCCAGAAGACTCAGATGTAATCGTCATTGCGATCTTAAAAAAAAAAAATTGAACCAAAGATGAAAAAGAATTAAAAGAAAAACAGGCCCTTGGAAACCAAGGTGATACCAAGTTGAGACTTAGAATAAACGTGTTCTCAATGGTTGAAAAATACAAAGGAAATTTTGTAAATATATAATAACAAAAAGATTACAAAATAGATAATACAAAAAATATACAAAAATATTGTTTGTATAACAAAAAATATAACAAAGAAAGGTTAACAACCACGATTAATTAAGTCACGTCTGTTATATGCCTAACAGTGATCACTCTTAGGAAATCAACAGCCGTTCAATTTGGTCGAATCTTGCACTTTACACGTATATAACTCTCAGCCTTTTAATTCAAACCATCTAACGATTTTAATTGAATGATAAACTTGTAAATAATCTAACTAACTGATGTTAATATTTGCATCGATTTAGTTAGTTGACCTGGTTGACTAACAGGTCAACATCCTAACACTAAAACGTACCAAAATTTAGGATTTAAATACAAAATAACTCTATTAACAACCTTTTATATATAGTTGTTGCATTTTTATATTTTTTGCCATAGCTAGTGGATTTATTTGGTGATTTTAACTTCTACGGCGGAAGTACTTGTGGGGTACTTTGGGGTGAAGTTTATCGTACCGGTTTCACGTGTGATTATGTGCCATTTTTCCGGTGCTGTCGTAATAACATTGACTTGCCAGGATTCCCGGCGTAACAAATTCCGATGCACATTAACTGATGTTTATAATATCTGTTCCATATAACACTACTTGGTTAAGTATTCCATTAGATTATAACTCCGGCCGGATCTCAAGATACTTTCAATTGCCCCTACTTTTGCTGTAGCCTGTATGGCCTTCATCTCATGTCTATTTTTTGTTGCTAATAACCAGTATTCATATGGCTCAGGGGAACTAATTATTACCAGGACCTGTAACTTTGAGATCATACTTTAATGACACCTTAAAATGAGTGTAATGAGTAGTAATCCAGCAATGAGTAGTAATCCAGGAAAGGAAGTTGTTCGTATTATCTCAAAATGAATGATAAAGCCACACCATATTCCACAAGAAGCACATAAGGAGATTAATTTAGCACCATGAGATCTAACTATGCTATCCGCCCATTGCAGAAGGGTCTTCTCTTTGCCACACCTTTGTCAGATAACCAAGATGATGACCTTATGATTCAAATCATTGATCAACTCAAGAACTCACTTTCTCTCACCCTTGGCCATTTTTATCAACTTTCAGGCCGTTTATTGACCAAAAAAACAAGATAACCCACCTTCGTATAAAGTTTTGATAGATTGCAGTAACTGTCAAGGAGCTAAATTCATCTATGCAATTGCAGAATGTCACAGTTGCAGATATTCTGAACCCACTCAATGTACCTCCAGTTGTGAGATCTTTCTTTGCTTTAGATGGTTCCATAAACCATGATGGTCACAGTGAGCCTTTGCTTGTCGTACAGGTAACGGAGCTTGTTGACGGGTATTTCATCGGTTGTTCTTTTAACCACGTTGTCGGTGATGGCTCCTCTTTCTGGCATTTCTTTAGTACATGGGCAGAAATCTGTAAATCAAACGGAAACATTAATGAGTCCATTTCACGGCCTCCATTCACTAAGCGCTGGTTTACCAAGGAACAACAACAAGCAGAGTATAGTGGGATCAACCTTCCATATTCCAACCACGATGAGTTCATTGAGCGATACGTTACGCCACCACCTCTTGTTAAGAGGATGTTTCATTTCTCAGCACAGTGCATTTCTCAACTCAAAACCAAAGCAAACAATGAATGCTGCACCAATAACATCTCTTCACTACAGGCCTTGAGTGCGCTAGTTTGGAGATCGATTACACGGGCACGCGGTATGCAAGGAAAGCAAGAAACAAGGGCACGCGGGCACGATAGGTCAAGACTGAAACCACCCTTGTCCATGGACTACTTTGGTTGTGCTTCCGAGGTAGTGATGGGTTCAACCAAGTCGCGAGAGCTACTTCTGATATCTAGAAACAAAAAGGTCAGAACTTTAATTCTGCAGGCACTTTGAACTGTCAAAATCTCACAGGGAGAATGAAGAAATCCTTCCAATTTTATGAGAACTGAAATCATTAATCACATCGAAGTATCAGCTGGAGTTGGGGGAGCAGATGAAATCAATCGAAACTCAATATGGTTGGAGATGAAAATCGATAAAGTTTGGGGAAGAAGATGAATCTATGTGTAATAATCGAATTTGATAACTACCCTACTTCTGTTCTTTAATTGAAAACTGCTCAGAATCTCTCTGAAACTCTCCTCTTTCGTAACCATACACAAAGCGAAAACTAAAAAACAAACCCTAGGAATTAAAGGCATTCTTTGCTACTTTGTTTCCTGAGAAAACTGAGAACATTAGATTTCATTATATGTTATTCCATTTTCTGAATGAATTGTGTTCTTATTTTAGGTTGGTTTTGAATTCTTATTATATGGAGGCCACAACAAAAAGTGCTTCAGGGACAGGTATGCATTTATATTTCTTCAATTACTTGATCTGGGTGTTAATGTGTTATCTTCCTAATTATAAAATAGGTTTTAATTTTTCCTTAATGTGTTTCTGAAATGTTTGGTTAAAACTTCATATACATATTTAAGAACACAATCCACCACGATTCCTGTTTCTGAATGCAATAGTGCTTTGTCCCTCAAACTATTGTAACTTAGTCTTACTCCCTGGTATGAGTGAGGGTTTTGGTTTTCTAATTTTGGAGATGATTTTGCAGCGATGTTTAGAGTTAAGTAAACTGGTTGCCCAATTCGGGAGCCTGCTTACATGGTAAGATTTCTTGCTCCTCTCTGTTTTGTGAAGTATACGAAGAAGTGTCTACAGTTTGGATTTGGGGAAGAAGATTAGTGAAGTCTTTACAGTTGCGTGGTTTAAGAAGATTGGGTTTACCTCAGACTTGAGTTAGCAGCAAGGAAATGAGAAGCCAGGGAAGAAGTGGTACTGCTGTAGATGGATTTTGGTCAAGTATCTTGGCCTGAAATTTCAGCTGAAGTTGTTGTTGCCGCAAATGATTATTGTGGCTGAGTTGATGGGTGTATATGAGTTCTGAATGTTTTAGAAGACATGGGTTCGCATTAGATTTTAATTCTGCAGGGAAGGAGATTTAAAAAAGGGGCTTATACATTAACAGCCAAGTGTTCTTCTATCAGCAGCAGGTCGCACACAATGTGCTTGAAAAAATTGCTGAATGAGTAATTCTTCACTGCAAGATTCAGCCAGTCTACTGCTCCAAGTTCACCAAGGGTTTGTTGCTTCTCTAACCGTGGTCTATGAATTGTGTTTAATGGGTTTAGGACAAGATTTAGAAACTAAGAAGAATACGGCAAATTTGGTGAGAGTTTGATTTCACTTTGGGTCTGTGTTTAACGCCGAGAAAACAGCTAGGTAAATGATGTTTCTGCCGTTGTTTAATGCAATGAATGTCTGTGATTGATGAAGTTTTAGAGTTCTGACCATGACCTGTGGATTCATCTTCATAGGTGGATAATATTTGGAAATCAGTTCATTTTTGTGCTTCATTTTGTATTGCAGGTTCACTACACTGCAAGGTTCTCATATGGAACAGTATCTAATAGCTGCTACAACCATGGAAGAGATGCACATCGGTTAACGTGTTTGGAAGACTACTATTAGAACAAAATCTTCTTGCAAGAGAGACATCGATGGTGCGTTTACCAATTTTTGCATCCATGTTCTTCAGATTTTCGGAAAATTATCATCTTTACAGAACAGATCATCTCCAGAGGGTATTCAGTAAGTCATTACAAGTAAGACTTTAAATTTGTTTTTCTCTTTTCAAAACCGTGGCGTAGGAAAAGCAACCATCCGATAATTCATTTCTGTTTTTTTCGTTGGATTTCTGAAGTCAATAAAAATTCAAAATAGATAAATTGTCTAATTTACTATTGATAATGGTTTCAGGTTCTGTCTGTCTATTGGTAGCTTACGGTTGATCAGAGGAAATACCATTTAGGCTGAACAAAACCGGTACAGGTGTACACTTTTGAATTGAAGTTTAGTTTAGTTTTGTTTGGTGTTTCTATATTAGGTATTCAAGCAAATTTGTAGATATGAACACACTGGAAAGTATGCAGAAATATACGGTAATCAACCTAATGTGCGAAATGCTCATTATGCAATTACAACTAAAATCCTTTGCAACTAAACTGCTTGCAGGTATAGTAAAAACAAAATAAGAATGCAACTTGAATAATATTTTTTTTCCTAACTGACTGTATGATTTTGGTTTCGTTTTATTAAAACTCTAAGCCGGAAATGGATCGACACGGAAGCATCAATTCTTCCAATATACAATATGATTGCTGGTGGATCAAGAGAGTGGGTATTCAGGTGTGTTGGTGTTTATTACCTTCAAATGATTTGAATTGTTAAATTTTCACTTTTCATATATATTTTTTTTTCATTCTTTTTGGATAAAAAGTTTTTTCATTTTCATCCATAGCTCCAAATCGATTACGTTATGGTTAAGAACATTAAGAACAAGATTACAAGTAATAAAAGTTACTCTCAAATATTCCAAAGGGAAAAGAGATGGAATACCAAAAAGAATTTCAAATACATGTAGAGACCCGATCTTTCATATACAGTAGCTTTGTTTCTGCTGAATGGTCTTTTTCTTTTACTTTCTGAATTGGTAAAGCATGCCTTTTCTATCTTCTCCAGTGTTGTATAACTTACTAGCCTTGACATGACTACTCTGGCAGGTGGCACATATGGTGGTTCTCGCTACATGTTGAATCTTAGTGAACCTTGGATTTTATTCCAGGTGATCCTGTTTTCTGAAGAATAATTATTGAAGTTGCTTCAGTGAATTGTACAATTTGGACGACTGATTGCAACTCTAATGGGTATGAAGTATTTATTAACAAGCTCTACTTTTACCTCTGTTTTACGATTACAGATTTATCCTCTGTTGCATTATAACATGTTGTTCTATGTGATGAGATATCTGTGAATGCAAATATTTGATGAATATGTTGCAGCAAACACTATTTGGAAACCACCATTGCTATTCCTACCATTTGTGAAAGTTTTATCTGAATCCATGGAGATTGAAGAGCTATTACAGTTTTCAAAATAATAAGCTCTTCCATTCTTTATGATAAAATAAAAAACATTCACCAACTCATTACAAACTTCATTAGCAGTAATAAACATATCAAATATGAATGAAACATAACCGTAGAAATCTATTCACACAACTTAAAATATACTATCACAACAAGGTAACTAGTACAATCATATCTTGGTGTGTCGAAGTCGTGAATATCACCTCCGGTGCCTTCAATTACCAGTCTACCAGAAAGATATCTATTATTATAATTTCCATTTTAGATAACAGATTCCTCACCTGCTTCTGCAATCAAAGACAAGAGCAAAGAACAACATAAAATTTTGATCCTTGAAACATATAATTAAAAAAATAAATAGAAAAAGAATGGACCTTTTCAGGTTACCTTTACTAGGAACAACTATAACCGGTGCAGATTTACAGTTGTGGAAACAATATTCACTAACACTTCCTTGAAGAACACTGAAATCAAACATATATACCCATCAAATTAGTACACATCGAGTTCGAAACTCGTAGACATCCTAATTTCTAAAGACTTATATATAAAGAGAGAGTAAGAAGAACCTTTGAAATAGACTTCTTCCTCTGGTACCCATGACAACAGCAACAGGTTTCAGTCTATTAGCTTCCTTGCAAATAATTTTCCCAACATCACCTTCAACAATTCTTGCAACAGTTTTCACCATAGAAACTTGTAAAGCCTCGACAGCTAATTTCTCCATGAGTACTTGAGTTGTTTCATACAGGAGTTCATTATGAACATCTAACAACAACCAAATTGGAAACAGATAAATTATAAACCGAAATTAATAAACCGAAATTTATTAATTTCGAAATTAATTATTTGAGTTCGAAATTCGTCAGCACCAAATTCTTAATCGGTAAAACATCAATAAAAAAAACTGGGTCTTACTAGGAACAACATGGAGAAGGTGTATAGTATCGGCAAGTCTGCAGAGATGGAGAAGAACCCAATCAAAAGCATGTTTACTGTTAGGACCATGATCAATAGCTATAAGGATGTTTCTACCCCTTCTTCTTTCTCCTGTTTCTCTTTCTAGTTCTGGTTCTGTAACTTTAGGTATTAAAGATGGTAAAATTACTTCTCTCCAGTTATATTCTTCATCCTCCATTAATGTTTCCATTTCAAAGCTGGAAGTAGCTCAAACAAGCACAGAATGGTAATTAAGAGTCTAAGAGAGAAAAGAAAATCAAATTCTATTTTTTTTGGGTGGAATCCTATGAATCAATGAAATGCTTTTCTTTATACTACTGTTTGCTTTAATAATTCATTTTGGAATACTATTCAAGTCAAAGAAAGTTTTAGTTGAATTTTCTTCTGCAGTATTAGAAATACTTTTCAATTGTACACATACTACTAATGAAAATGGATTTTACAGCCCAAATCTTCTGCAACCGTTTCAGTTTCTCTTCGTCACAGCTAGCTAAATATCGTAGGATATGAGGAAGAGCCTGGACTATGGAGTGCTTGCTAGTGGATTTTTCATTGGCTAGGTTATGGGGGTGACAACAATGTTATAATCTCTTTAGATATCAGCAACAAGACATTAAAAGAATCAAAGCAAATATTTTTGCTCCCACGCTGGATCATTTTTTATCTTGCAGTATCATAACTAGAGGTGTAAAACGGGCCCAGCCCAACACTGTCCATTAAGAAGCTAATCTACCGTGCTATGTCGTGTCAGAGATTAAGATGTGCCGTGTTACGCCGTGTTTAGGAACGTATTGTGCTGCGCTGTGCTGTGCTGTGCCTAATACATTTATTTTATATTTTTCAAAGTTGATATTTTCCAAATATTTAAATATTATATGCGTTGTTATAAAAGTAACTCAACATAACAAAAACTGGTTAAAATAAACATTCTTTTGTAAAATATACACAAAATATATTGAATTATACCGTATTGTATAGTGTTTTATACATATTATGACGTGCTTTGTTAGAATGGTGTACCACGTTCCTATATATACCACGTGCTGTGTTATACCACTATGCCGTACTAGACTAACTCACGTGCTGGGATGGCACGATCCAATTTACACCTCTAACTAATCATTTAGAAACATAAACAACATTTATAATTCAGATAGTTCGGACATGTTTCATATTTATCTAGTGTTTTTACTAGTATCATTATAAGTATAACCATATGTAAATCAGTCATTTTATTTTTTGTTTACTAAAGAGTGTTAACTAGTAGTATCATCATAACCAGCCATGGTGAATTATACTGTTGCTAGATTAAAAAATAAAAATACCCGAATGTATGAGTAAATTTTTCTTTTAAATCCATATTTGATTCAAATAGATAGGATTCAACCAAAGATGATTAGGGCCAATGACGAAATTAGAAATTTATGTGTGTACGGGCTGACAAATAAATCATGAATGTACAATTTTATTTATTCCAATTATAATAATGATAAATGCGGTGAAATATTTGAAATACTAATTAATGTATTGGCATATCCACGGTCGTCTTGCTCGTGTCCCTTTAAGGATGTGCTTTCATAATTATATCCATGTGTATAATATATGAAAACTCTACATATACTTTTTTAGTTTAGAGGGATAAATTAACGTGGAAATCAATCCGTCTAGACACTGAAGGATGCCTAATTTTTTTCATTGTTTAGGGTTTGCAAAATTGTTGTATGCTAGTTAAGTCATGAAATATTTCAATCAAATCATTAGCAAATATGACATTTCTCATATTTGTCCCCCCTCCATAATTACATTATAATATAGATTAATAATATTATTATATACCTCAATCGGCTATAGTCATGATTCATGAATATCTTCTGCTTTTGAAATTTTAATCTAAAGTAAAGACAAAACAAAGATAAAAATCAAACAGTATGTTGTATCTTTATCAAACAAACCAGCTAATACTCGTTTTGCAAAGTACAAGGCTAAAGAACTAGTGCTCATCTGTTCGCAAAGGCTAAAGAACTAGTGATCATCTGATAATCAATTTGAAATGCTCACGATAGACCATAACTAAAGGATGGAGAAAGAATAACTGTTTTTATTAGTTCACAATTCCCAGTACAAATGGAGGAGTATATATAGGGTCTACCATTTTGTATCCATGGAGATGCTTATGACATGTTGTATAAGACGTGTCTTCATTTAGTTACGTTATCTAAACAGATAACATTGAAATTGTTAATCCTTATCCGATTGAGTCAAGAGGTGGTCAGACACTGACTCACGACATTTCCCCTTGGATGACCACAAATTTAAGAATATTGTCTCGTCAAAACTTTGCCAGAAAAGTATGATAGGAAAAGGAGTATAACACTTGGAGCCTCAGTTTGGTGTTGGATGTCACAAACTTTCTCCCTTTGTTCAAGTTATGTCAGGAAAACCATTTAGGACAAAACTTGAGCTCGGAATGAGGTTGATCACCACCAAAAATTTCTTTCTTCGTTAGAACTGTGTTAGGAAAACAACTAGGGACAAAACCTGAATGCCTGCGCCAGGAAAACCACTTGGGATAAAACCTGAACGTATAAATCTTATAATAATGTTGACGTCGATGTTCATATTGCCTCGTTAAAAACCTCAACAGGAAAACCACGTGGGGAAAAAACCTGACCATAGGAAAAGAGTACAACGGACGTTGCCCGATATCGGTGCTGGACACGCATATATACCTCTTTAGATGACGATCACAATTCTGATATTTTTATGTCATTAAAAACCTCATTAAGAAAACCCAAAGGGACAAAACCTGAATGTAAAAAAACATGAGCACTCAGAACAATGATTGACCCGCAGATGCTGCCTTGTTAAAACCTTGCCTGGAAATACCTAAAGGGACAAAAACCAGGACGAAGGAAAAGAGTACAATATTTCAAACTGCGGATAATACTGGACTCGGATGCCTCATTAAAACCTTGAAAAGTAAAAAACTCAGTGGGAAAAAACCTTGACTAAGGAAAAAGAGTACATGACGTAAAAGTCCAACATGCCCAATATCCATAGTCTTCTGTGACTTTACTCCCCCTGATGAGTAGCCTTCTCAATTGATCGTTTCCCCCGATAATGTTGCATAAAGTTCACGAACCATCCTTAAATGTCTTCAACGACTTCCTTTCGTTGAGAAACTCGGTCTGATTTTCTTCTATGCAATTTCTTAATAATCTTCTGATTGTACTAACTTTTTATTCTCAACTAGCTTTGTCTGAACAATCGTGATCGATCGGAGGAATAACATATATCCTCAACCACCAGACTACTAACTAGGATGATATTTAGCTATTTAATTTAAAAACATACCAAAAATCAAAACTCAAACAGTCTGATTAACTTTCTCTGTGGGAGATATTCTGCGATCTTTTATTTAAAAGATCAAGCTTAACGATACCACGAAGATGAAGAACTTTTTTTCAGACCAATGTCTCGATATTGGTGCTGGGTAGAACCAGGCTTACATGTTTACGAAAAACCAAATATCAGGTATTATAGCATATTTCAGCTAATGTACCATTTACACATCTTTGGGGTAATACATACCACAAAGTGATACATCTCCTTTGTTGAGATGTAAATCGATCAATCTTAAACTTAAGAGATCTCATAATTATGACTGTGCCAGTTTGTCCACTAAACATGTCTAAACCTATGACAAAATTAATGGACGACCAATCACAATGCTCAACCAAGAGATTGAGCTCTTGTTTTACCGAGATTTTTATCTCGAACTCCTTCTTTAAGCATTTTTGTGCTTTGGAGAACTCTTAAGGAGTTCCAATAAAGTAGATGTTGCATACATCAAATCTAGTAAATACATAGTTTATGAGCATATAAGATGGTTCACATATCCATGGATAATATAACCATTCACTTAGACGATTAACCACATTCGTCCAAACCATTTCAAACTATACATAGCTCAATAAGTTTAGCAAATGCATATGGCATGGTAATTCTACTGACAATTGAAAAACTTCAGGAATTTGCATGCAGTGAGCAGTAACCATATCCATTAGATGCACGTCGAGTCCTTGAAAGACTTCCAGACTAATACCAAAGAGGTAATTGCATCCATAATAGGGAATCTGTTTCTTTGTAATCCATCTCAGGTTTCCATGAAAGAATTTGTGCCAATAGTTGACCTTATTTTTCTCACTATGCGCAAACACCTACGTGTAGTTAATATGGCTTATATTTTGGCTGTCGGGACTGCAAACATCCACCTGTGGCCAAGAGAAGCACATATTACTGAGTGTTCGTTCTGCAGTCCCAAAGATACACATTTTTGTGAGAATTTATTATTCTGCTTGGATCTCTCCTTTCAGTTTAACCAATCATTATTTGATGATATTCCTATATAGAGAGTGGTTTAACACCAACATCATCCATGGAAGTATCAATGGATACTTTGACTATGTCACCAAAAATCATTGTATTACGATCGTAAATTTCTCTATTGCATGCATGCCTTATGGAAATCCCCATTTTTTTGGGGTTCTATAGGTTTTGCGGAAATGTTCTCTTATCTAGAGAATTATACGCGGAGAAATCAGATCTTTCTTTGATAGTCTCTTAAAGAGTTATATATTTCAATGATTGTGATTGGTTATTTCTTCTTAGGAGGTGCATAATACTTTGAATCAACTAGTTTCCCACACTCAAGGTATGTTTTAAATGACACACTTGCTACTACATTCACAGCTTCTCAAGGAAGCAACTTGATTTGTAATTTCTGAAGATATCAAATCTTCTGTATGCCTTTTATTGCTGAAAATATCAAGATGGATACATCCTCGTCTATCTTTGTGTAAGCCAAGATACTTCATGCCATTTTTCAGGCGATAGTACTCCCCCTAACGGTGGGGAGACTCTCTCATCAAATTAGCAAATCATGTTGTAGTAGCACCCGCGGTAGAGTATCATATAAAATCAACACATTTTCAAACAGAAACATGACAATTGTTAAACCATTCAATAAATGCAAATAAGCAACAAGATTACTTACCATCAATGCCCAGAGCATTACCAAAAATATACAACATCAATAACTGACAATTAAGAGTTCCATTCAAAATCTACACGAGTGTAGATACATAGTTATCACCTAGGTGATCGGTCGAGTCATTTAAGACTGCAAGACTATACTTCCATCAACCTGATTAAGTGTCTTAGTTCTCTTACTACACTTAGTTCTCAAAGAGGTAACGATGTATAACAAGCGTCCTTAGTTCTCTTACTACGCTTTCGTATAAGCATCAAATTCATAACCAATTTTTTTGGATACTAGGACTAAGGTCTCAAAAGCGTACACAAGCGAGAACACAACTCAATATGGATCGAGGTCCATATTTTCCAATCATATAAACTTTGTCGATAATTCCTTTGCAAAGGGGGATACCAATCCATAATAATTTCAGTAGCTACCCTAAACATTATCGACAACCAGTTATAATCACTTTATAACGATCTTACATCATTCTCTAGAGTATGAGGATATTCTAATCCATTAGTACCAAATTTCAATTTTGGGATATTCTTCGCCATGAGATATCAACGTAAATTTTATGGATATGCTCCTTATCTGGAGATATCAACTCATCACTTAAAGATAATATGGACGTTATCTGATTAGATTGGCGCATCCCATATAAGAGGTTTTCGTCTATGCTTGTAAGCATATTTTCAGACGAAACAATCGTTGTGATTCCATGGCATGCCTTGCAAGGACTTAAATTAATGCCGAATCTAGATAGCGTACTCCTGCTAAATCTAGCAACAGAGAAATCTCTAACACCTTAGGCACTTATTGGTGTGGGAATTTAGATAAGACACAATTGGAGTTAACCAATATCGTCGACGATTCTCCGCCTGATACCCAGGCGGCAATGTCTCATCATCAAAACTTTCAGTTATGCATTACTCTACCTTATCAAGGTAGCAAATGGTTAATGACACGATAATACGTAACCCAGGGGCTGATCAGGTTCCCTCTCTCGTTTACTGTCCATCTGGAATAAATTTAAGAATTTACAATACCATGTAAAATCAAAAATAAACTGTAAAATAACTTCTGTGAACATAGACATTATCTTAATATCAGTCTCATTCCTACCAAGACGACCGATAGAGATTAACAGTAATGAATGACACTTCAAGTGCACGTACCGTGTCTTTTATGCCACAACGATAGCAGAGCTCGATCATGCTCAAGGATGGCTTATTCAACCAGTTATAATGCTACAGTTCCGTATTTCTCCACTTCTAGTGGTACGGTGCTTACCAGGTTTCTAAACCTGAAAAAACTCATTGTGGTTCCCATATTTAAATATGCCTCCCACATTTTGTATTTTCCTCATTTGTCGTGTCTATCGTTTTGTCAAAAGTAGACTTATTCGCATATGTACTGATACAAATTTAATTCACCAAATTTGTGATTTTTGGTAATAAATTAGGCGACGAGAAGACTGGATATTAACTTTTAATATCACTTAAATAAATACAACACTCATTATCGCTTGACGTTAGTATATCTACGAGGCGCGGTTAAAATGCGCAGCTCTCGTTGTTGCTATCGCAACATATACAAAGTGCATATTCCACGCACTAGCTTCCTAAGCTCGTCGTTGCATATAAGAGGCGCATATTTTATGTATATTATAAAGCTAGCGGAAACACCTAAAGGCGCAAAAAATTGCCACTCTTCTTATCGCCCGTCATAGCATTTATACGACACATATATTCTTCTCTAAATTAAAGCCAAACTATATACCACAAAATCAATGGTAAACCAATGAATGCAATTTTATTTTCTACGCCATCCAAAAAGGACGCGGAAAAACCTTTAATTGTCCGGCTTAATGAAGAAAATAACAAAAGCTGCATAACTCAAATATTTGGCTAAATTCGAAAATCGAATAATATCACAAATATGAGTCATTTCTAATACATACCTATTTGGACAACTCTTCGTATACCACAATAACTGTTTATGCTAACCTTAGCATACACAAGACGCAACAATCGTCTAACTTCTCCTTAACAAGTCCTAATCAAATAGAAACTAAGTTAGACACAATAAAAATTGTATGCACTAAATTACTTAACAATAGTTAAATTAAATATATAAAGGTTGAAGAGAATTATTCTTTTCCGTATCGTCAACCCCCATACCGATCATCGTAGAGAAATTCATACTAATAACGTGTTGTATTTTTATCAAACAAACCAGCTAATACTTGATTTGCGAAGTACAAGGCTAAAGAACTAGTGCTCATCTGACAATCAATTCGAAATGCTCATGACAGACCATAACTAAAGGAATGGAGAAAGAATGGTTGTTTTTATTAGTTCACGGTTCACAGTACAAATAGAAGAGTATATACAGGGTCTACTATTTTGTATGCATAGACATGCTTCTGACACGTTGTATTAGACGTGTCTTCATTTAGTTACATTATCTAAACAGATAACATTAAAACTGTTAATCCTTATCTGACTGAGTCAAGAGGTGGTCAGACACTGACTTCACGACACAATATACTATATAGGGTAGCATCTATCAGCTAAACACGTGGTCAACTGGTCACGTGGAATGGCTTAGTGGATTTTAGTTACAAGTTGTTGTATATATAATTTCAGAACAATTTAAAAAGTTGGGGTTGAAAGCTGTATAAAGTTCGAGTTCTATAGCTTCTGGTCCCACTTGAGAGAATATAGACCAATAGGAGACGTGGATTTTGAGATCTTTCGGTGTTTTTTGTCGTACATGAAATAAGGTGGGTGAATAATACTATTTTCCCTAAAACCTAATTCTTATTTTCACCGCCTCTTCTCCTCTCCATTTATCATGTTTGTTTTTTAACTCTTTATTTTTTTCTTCGCTCACCTGTTATTTCTGATTTTCTATTGATTTTATTTTCGTTTATTTTTTTTTTGATATTGCAAGTGATAATACAAGAGAACATGGTATCCATTGAGTAGCATAAATGTGGTCGACGCTATTGAAAACGTTATTGGATTCAAATTACGGTCGATGTTGTAAGCGTATAAACTCTTCGGGTTTTTTTTTTGATTTTTTTTTAAAATATACCATCTTTAGATGAAGAGAAATAACATCCCTTTTCTTCGATTTCTAATTTTCTTATACCATTTCAGTACAAAGTGGATTATTTGAAACTTACAACCAATATAATGGTTGTTACGAAGTGACTTTGAGTCTGTTTAGGCTATTATCTGAAATAGAAGTAGAAAGTCAGCAAACGACGGAGTTTGTTCCTAATAAGAAGCCAGAAAAGTCTATCCACATAGACGAGAATTTTAAAGATGAGGGTTGTGATGAAGACTTGGAATTGGGAACAATTGATGGTTCAACCCAAGAACCATAACTAGATTTACAAGTAGAAGAGACACAACCTGATTTACCGGAAGAAGCTACATATTATGATAGTATTGCTCATAGAAGAGAACAAAGAAATACTCGCCAACCAGAACGGTTTACGGATATATTTGCATATGCATTACCGATTGTAGAAGAAGAAATTCCATCAACTTATAAACAAGCCGTGAAGACAGTTGAAAAGATAGAGTGGGAGAAAGCCATGAGTGAAGAGATGGATTCTCTTGACAAGAATAAGACTTGGGAGCTGGTGGAGTTACCTAAAGGATAAAAGGGAATCGAGTGCAAGTGGGTATATACAAAGAAGGAAGGATCTCCAATTACAAGCAATGTAAAATTCAAAGCAAGGTTGGTGGCTAAGGGATACACACAAGGTTGGTGAAAAATCAGTTGAGTAGTGAATTTGAGATGAAAGATCTCGGTGAAGCAAGGAAGATTTTGGGGATGGAAATTGAGAGAGATAGGAAATTTGACACTATTTATCTTTCTCGAAAGTCTTATTTGAAGAAGGTGTTAAAGCGTTTTGGTTTGGATGACAAGTCTAAGACGATATCTCAACCTCTAGCTCGACACTTTAAATTGAATGCTGAACAGTCACCTAAAACGGTGGAGGGATAGAGGTTAATGACTTAAATACCGTATGCAAGTGTTGTTGGGAGCCTTATGCATGCTATGGTATGCACTAGGCCTGATATTTCACAAGCTGTTAGTATGGTTAGTATGTATATGCATAATCCAGGGAAGGAACACTGGTAGGCTGTGAGGTGGATTCTACGATATATTCAAGGTACCGTGGATGTTGGATTAAAGTTCTCACGGAACGAGAGAACTGGTTACAAAGTAGTAGGATACTGTGATTCTGATTACGCTAGTGATTTGGAAAAATTTTGGTCTACAACTGGATATGTCTTCACAGTTGCAGGTGGAACGATAAGTTGGAGGTCAACATTACAATCTTCAGTAGCATTGTCGACAATCGAAGCTTAATGGATGTCTGCTGTAGGAGGTATAATGGAGGCCATTTGGATGAAAATATTGATTGATGAATTGGGAATTCATCAAGAAAAAGTAAGGGTATATTGTGATAGTCAAAGTGCGATACACTTAGCTAAGAACCAATTTTATCATGCTCGAACAAAACACATCAATGTAAGATAACACAAAGTACGAGAAATTGTTGAAGAAGGTGAAATTTTGTTGGAAAAAGTTAGAACAACCGATAATCCAGCGGATATGCTCACCAAGGTGGTGAGGGGTAAAAAGTTTAGACATTGTTTAAACTTAATCAGCATTGGGTAAATTTGAAAACACCTTCGGGTGTGGTGGTGCTTTCGAGCACATGTGAAGCTTTATAAGGGAGTGAAACATCTTTATGATGATTGAAGAAGTGAAGCATCTTCGGATGAGTGAAAGCAGCAAAAGTTTGAAGGAAATGGAATGTTCAGATCTTATGCCAAGGTGGAGATAATGAAGTTGTCCTAGAAATCTTACCAAGGTGGAGAATTGTTAGATATTGGCTCGATTTAGAAACACTTTGATTTTAGGAAACACCAAACTGATTTCCTAAAATCAGTTTAAACCTCTTCAAGTTATTTTAGGAATCTTATTTCTGTTAGGAATTAGTTATCTATCAATGACTTCTATTTCTAGGCAGATTCTAGATTATTCCTAGACATATAAATAGGAGTCATAACCCTTTGGTTATTGTAAAAAAGTATGAATTGTGAAAGGTGTGAGAAGAAACAAATTATCTATTCTCTGAGTTTTCAGTAAGAAATTTTGTTTTACTGCAGTGGAGTAGGCATATCATCGAACCACTATAATTGTTTGTGTTCTTGTTTAAATTCCGTATAGTTTTTTTGTTTATGTGAGAAAGGTCTTGGCATGTTTAGGAAGTAGCTAATCCTAAGCACAACAAACACAGCACTCTGTAACATGAACTTCAACCGATCTTGTCATACTGACACTGCACTCTTCTTATTAGTGTTTGAATTCGGTCCAACTTCTGCTTTTTAGTAAGCCAGTAACTTGGCGTTCTGCTGTAGTTAAATTAGGCTTGCAAGTTCATGGATAATGGGGTACACAGTTACTTACAATATATACATTGGATAATTTGCAGTTATAGCTGACCAACTAGCTGGATGTGTATTCATACTAGATTCAAAGAATAGAAACTAGCAGGGGGGGGGCATGTACTGGCTCACACAACAACTGTGTATCAGTACAAAAATCAATTGAAGGAGGAGAATAACCACCATCCATTTTGATAAACACAGTTAAGGTTTCATACATCCCAAGAAAATTAAAGTAGGGAGATTATTTTTTAGTTGATAATTATAATATTTCGTAGATAGGTGACACTTGAGAGCAATAATAATGTAAATTGGGCCCGGCCCATTAAAGGGGCTTCTCATTTTTCTTGAAAGGCTTCAAAACACTTCAAATGTCTAGGTAGTGGGTTAGAGGTGTTTTAATGGGTAGTAAATGTATAAGGTTAGACACTTACTTTTCCACCCAAATTAAATTTAACCTACCTTCCATCCAAATTAAACCTTATTATTTATAAACAAAAATAAAAACATAAAACCATTTCCATCACTCTTCATCCTCATATCGATTCTTTTATCGGTTAAAAAAATTGATTTCAGAAACATCTTTGACTAGGTCGATGACCAATTTCCTAGTTGTCGGTGTACTATTTCACTGTTTACAGATAGGATATGAAGAACTCCTAGCTATAACTGGGTAGAAAATTTCTTACAGTTGGGGTGTTTCATCTTTAAATTAGACGTAGGTTGTCATTTTATTCCCCTGTGGCTGGGTCTACTTTTCAAAAACCAAGTCGTAAACTGTTATTTTACTATGTACGTTTAGGAGTTCTTCATTTCCTAGCCGTAAAAAATATTACGGCTGGCTTTCAAAGCTAAAACTTGGTCGTAAATATTTTTTGGTCTTCAAACTGTGTCGCAAAATTTCCAATCGTGATGGACAGCTATAAAAATAATGTTTTTAAAGTTTAGTTTAGTATATTTTACGGCTAATCCATATCCGAATCCTAGTCGTACGTGGTCATTTTACTCCTTACAGTTGGGTCGACTTTTCATAGACCAAGTTGTAGACTGTTTTTCTACTATCTACAACAAAGAGTTCATCTTTTTCCTGGACGTAAATAAGCTAACAGTTGGATTTTAAAGCTAAATTCTAGCCGTAGATTGGTCGGAAAAGCTACAAAAATCATTTTTTAAAACGTAGTCCAACGATTATAAGCAGGAAAAAAGACATTGGAGGAGCTTGATGTACGAGATGAGTATTCACCTATCTCAAGATTCTTATTAGAACACTCAATTTTGTTGAGTGAATCAAATTTCATGATTTTTTTTTTAAATTTTCTTCTTTTTCCTCCCTTTGAATTATATATCCTAATTTAATCTAACATCAAAGTTTAAATTAACTAACCAAATTAAATCATTAACACTAATTAAATGAGAGCAGTTTAACCATTAAGAAAAATATTTGGACAATAAGAAATTAGATTTACTTAAAAAAAATCTGTATATTATCATTTTATGAAGCCTTTCATAAAAAATGAGGAGACCCTAAAATAACTTTCTAATTAAATAGATAAGGGCGGGCCGGGCAATCTCTTACCTATTATATCAAATGGGCTGGAAAAATTAACATAGCTTTGGTACAAAATAAAGTGTCAGTAGCCTTCCCAAGCCAATTTAGCAATTTGCGGTTAGACTGGGCTTTGCAATATATAATAAGAAATATACAAAATAAATTATATAATTATAAAATAAAATAACAATTAAATACTACAATCTTGAATATATTGAGAAACATCCTAAATAAAATACTTCAATTTTGAATTATATTAAGAAAAACCATAGATTCTATCAATATATTAGTAAAATAAAATTCATATGGAAATAATTTAGGACTAGTTTGATTAAATAAGATATTAGTATATTATAATTTTATAAATTATGGACTATTTTTTATTATAATATGAAAATTGGAAACAAACAATTGGGAAAACGAATGGTTGGTATTAAAGTCCAGATGGACCGGGTAATATTAACGGGATAGTAGGTCGGACAAATGATCTATTCCCATCCTCTTATTTAAATAGGTTAGGCCGGGCCAACCCATAATGGTCCATAAAACCTGTGGGCTGCCATGAGCAAGGGCGGGCGGTATTGGGTCTTGGGTCACAAGTCAAAGTTTACACCCTACACAAAGATGGCAGTTTTTGGGCATACAAGATTATAATCCCATCTAGGGTGGGTTAAGGAGGGTGTCCTAGGATAGGTGAATTACTAAGTTATCCTTGATGAGTTTATTTATTTATATTCTTTTTTTATTATTTTGCATTTTTTTACTTACTTTTTTTATATTTTGTATTTTCATTTTAAATTTTTTATTTTTTTATTTACTTATTTTTTAGTTTTGTTTTTTTTTTAATTTTTTTTTTCACTGTAAGGAAATGTATAATAGAAAGTATTTCCCATAAACTTATGTTTTACTTTCTTATGTGATTGATAGAACATGTTTAAATGAAAAAAACTAGGGTTATACGACAGTTAAAGGTTTTAGTTCGGGTGACAATCGAAACGAATCATCAGCCGAACTGCTTATTGATCTTCATTATGAAGATGTCGACAAGTTATCGGTCAAACCTTTGGGTGTTTTTTGTACATGAAGAACATCCAAAGATTCGGCTGACAAGTATAGTTGTACGAAGAACATCCAGAGCTTCGGCTGATAACTTATCAGCCTAACCTAGCTGTTGTAAACAAAAAATCAAAAACAAAATTAAAAGCAAAATTATATAAAAAAAAATTAAATTTTTTTTTTACTAAATAGTATAAAGTATAAAGTATAAAGGCAATTTTGGATTTTTGGTTTTACAACCGAATGACCATATTTTGGCATATGACCTATAAATTTTAGACATGGCCAAAAATAGGTTTCTACGTGAGTGAGTTACGGCCCGCCTTTAACCCTGGATAAAGCCCATCCAGGTTCCTACTGCCAGCCTAATCCGCCTTTAACCCTGTTAAGACATACACTCTACCTCCTACTAGGATGAGTTATTGATGATTTTAGGGAGGTCAAACTTTCATGGACCATTCTACCAGAAGATTATTCCTCCTTTCAATTTGTTTACTTAACAAATGATTTGTTAGTAAAAGCTTTCGATAATTCTATCATAATTATTTTGACAAGAAAAAAACACATTGAATTAGAAATAAAGAAGTGACAGAAATACAACTTAAGAAGAAAAAAAAACTAGGAAAGAATCAGGAGCTGTTGATTACACAACACCCAGTTATAAATTAGAATTCGATAAAGGAAACCATCAAAAAAGTTTGAATTAAGAGACCAATTGTATTGAGAGCACTTCACATTAATCTATCATTTTGCTTTTATCAAACACAACCGGAACTAAGATCAGAACACTCCGGTTCATACTAGGAGCCTAGGAGGTATAAAACTGAGCGAAAATCTAAAATCTGATATTCTTATTAATAGCATATTTGGATAGAAGTTATTATTTTTTAATTTCTGGAAGTAAGAAAGTTAAAAGTTAAATTTAGATACACAATCTTCAAATGACTTTTAGGAATAAAAAAAATTAGTTTTTTTTAGCAATCCACTCATCTTATACCGCTCTTCCGAGAAAACTAAAACTTGTATGGGTGTTAGTGTATTACATAGCTCAAGTGGTTGACCATTGTAAACATCTTGACTGTTGCAGGACGAGGAAAGAGGTTGATCATCACTTATTTAGCACAACTTTTTCTTTTTAATTTATAGTCCTGGGCAAATACTTTTATAAACTCCATCAAAATCGAAAACTCTTGATATGGAAAAAAAAATTTAGAATCGATTTTTATGAAGTTTTTTTTCTTTGTCTAGAATTACCGTTAATATCTATCCTTTTCACACAAAAAATCAAAATAGCCCTGACTAAGGTAGCCAACATAATTGATTAAAACTGTTTAAGCATGCATGGCGCATATCATGATGATATTCATTCCATCCATGGGGAGCAAAACATCGTGGGGATTTTTACTAGGGACAAAACTTGGGCAAGAATAAGAGTATACACCTAACTTGGACTAAAAAAAAATTAATAAAAAAAAATTAAATTTAAAAATTTATTTAGTTAGCTAGAATTTATGACTGACCCCTATTTGATACTTAAATTTTTTAGTGTGTATGCTTATGTAAGAGAGAGAGAGATTGATCTTTTCTTTAAAAATGTAATGCTTAACCCAGAAAATGATTCACCGGCCGAAATTCCTATCTGGATATCAGATACCGTGAAAGTAAAGTGTTATTAGTCTATATTTTCATAGCCAGCTTAAATTCACGTTCTTAAAATAATTACAGGAAGAAATCCTGAGTTTATCTTTGTGCCATGGGTGTAGAACCACCAATATATATGTTTGGATGATATTGTTCCTTTTAGTTCTTAATACACGTTTCAGGTCACATGTAGACACAACAGGCGAAATGGTATGCTAAAAGAAAAGGGCAAATAGTTTGAAACTCGATGATTAGCAGGAGTCCAATTGAACCCCCAAGTTAATTTCGATGATCAGGAATAAGTAACTTAAAGCTACGTCTTCAAAAGGTTTCTCAACGGATTAAGAACCACGGATGTTTCCGGGTGTTGTAGAAATACAAACATAATACTTTAGACTTGCAGACAAGGATATAATAACAAGGTGTACGTATGGAATCTCATTAGTCATCATGTTGCAGAGATATAGTACGTGCAAACAAAAATAGGCATAATAGTCTGAACATTGATGATTTAAAACATTTCATTTCATCCCCTTTTATAGAAAACTTCGTTTTCACTGCAACCCCTAAAGCTACCTAATAATTCAAAGAAGCCTAGCGTTTATAAAAATATGATGAGTTTTAATACATTTTTGCTTGCTCCTGTGTGGATTCAACGGCCGTAGTTAAGAAATTTTTTGGCTCGCTTACCCCCTGAATATTTTTAATCTAGTAGCGCCATAATAACCAATTCTACACTCCAATAATTAGTTGTGATGCTTATGGATCAAAAATGTTCGAACAACGTTTTTGATCTAGCAGCATCGGAATTGACCAATTTACACCTAATGTTTAGTTGTGATGCTGATAAATCAAAAATATTCGAGAAAGGCCCAAGCAAATCCCTCCATTACTAACTCAAGTTAAATAGGGTTTAGTGTAGAACCATACACTTCAAAGCTACATACCTAATTCTCATTAGTTGTTGCAGTTATCCTATTGTATAGACAGAATTTGGATCGACGCACAAGATTATAAGCTAGAGTTTAGAATGAACAGATTCATCAGATATACACAAAATTGCGGTGTCGGAATACTTACTGATCTTAATCTAGCATGCAAATTAGGGAATGGAAAAACACTTAATATATATGTATAGTACGTACTGATTACGAAGAATTGCAAAATGAAATTTACCCATAAGAAGTACTCAACGGAAGGGTTGAATCATGATCTCGACGAGGGCTGTATCGCAGCTGAGGTACCAACTGTTTCGTCCCTGGCAGTACTAGCATTAGCAGTTGTGATAACTGTTTCATTTTTCTTCTTCTTCCTCCTTTTCTTATTCTTTTTGTAACTGATTCCGCGAGCTTTAGCTTGTGATTCTCTGACCTCCCGTAAGTAAACACGAATAGAACCTCGTCCGAAAGGGTTTGTTTCAGCTGTTCCCCCGTTCTCTTCATAAGCAGCTCGAAGTCTTCCAATCAGTGCATCAAGACTACCCCAAGCTTGTTTCAAAGGACATGGACATGGTGCAGGTGGTTCCGGTTGCCCAAAATATACACAACCTTGTGTATGAACTCTTGTTTTCCCAAACTGATCTAAATACTGTAGAAATTCAAGTACATGGTTTCCACTACACTGTGATAATGAAACTGGTGGTCTCTTGTTCTTCAAGTACTGACTAAAAGTGTTCCAATCTCGCCGCTTTTGTGACTCGTACCTACTTAACGGAGCCGGTGGTTGACGATTATGCTCACCGCCGCCGCCACCACTACTGCTGATTGATCTTGACGACGACTCGTCTTCCATAACATCTTTTCCTCTATCACCCGATGACATCGCGCACGACCACCGCCACGGCCACCACTGCTACCAAGAACCCATAAAAAACTGCAAAATTTAGTATGAAAAACTCTTGGATGGTTTTAGACAAAAGAAGGCAAGAAAAATTGGGTTAGAAACAGGAAAAAGCAAATCAATGCAGATAGATTTAGTGAAGTGGAGAAGGATATGAAAGCAGAATCACATCATGGCCCTACTGGTTTTTAGACATTTTATAGGGCCTATTTAGCTGAATTTATTCTTTTTTTCTTCATTCTTTTTTATCTTTTTTCAAAAATATTCATTGTCTGTACGTACTATCCTAATATATATTAAACAATATATTTTTCGTCAAAAGAAATCAATTATTGTAATGCCATCATCAACACCATCATTTTTTAGACTTTTTCATATGAATAAAAATCTTGCCAGTATTTTAGATTTATGTTATACGAAATAGAGACCTATAATATATAATATTGGGTGGTTGTCATACTAATTTGCAAAATGGAATTATAACGTGTGTATAATCTACCGGTTTATATTAAATAGTGTTCGGATGAATAAATATAAATTGGCCTGAATTGATTTTTTTATTTTTCTGATAGCTGATTTAAGATCTGACTCGATTTATATATTTAACAAAGGTATATTTAAATTAAATAAGATATTATATCTGATTTGTTGGATATATATTTTAGTGGATTTTAAAAAAATTATCAGTTAGAAAGGCTGTTAGTTTAATTATAACTTGTTTATGTATTTATTAAATTATTATTAGTTAATGTGACATAATTACGTATAGTTAATACTATTTTAGCTTGGTAATAAACTATAGTATCTAACTATAATGCTCTTTATATCTTTTTGAGATTTTGTTTTTGTGTTGATACTTGATGATTGCTGTTCTCACTATCCTCGTCACTGTGATGGTCACACTTCACTTCCTTTTTGTTTTCTTTAAAAATAAAACAAAATTTTCATCGGTTAATTTTAAGGGAATTCTCTCAATCGTGGATCTATTGAATTGGATTAGATTTCCCTTAAATATAACCTATTTTTTTATTAACCATTGTTCATATAAAATAAATGATTAAATTATCAAAACATATCTTTATAATTATTTTATATAGTCTAAAAATTATACCCAATTTCTATATATATCCCAAACAATTACATAAATTATCAATTTCCTAAATTAAAAATGAAATAAAATTTAATCACCTAATTTTCATAGTTAAGTTATGTAAGATTTGTGACACAATTGATGATTTTGATGAATAGTTATGATTGAGAAAAAAATACATCATCTTAATGAATAATTTTCTATAGATTATATTTATGGAGTTTTAAAATAATGACTCTAAGAAAAGGTATAAAGACCTTAGTTAATTCAATTTGGATTGGTGTTTTTGCGGAGATTTTTAATAAAATAATTAAAAATATATTTCATTATTGATCAAAGAAAGAGTTTGGGTTTAATTTGATTTTGGAAAAAAGTAGGAATTCGGGTTTATAATTAGTAAACTTGTAAGAATATTAGGAGAAGAATTACAATTGGGTTTAATTTAATTTTGGAAGAAAGTAGGAATTATCGTATATAATTGATAAATTTATAATAATATTAAGAGAACAATTACAAGTAGTTCGAATTATAATTTAGTTTGATTTAAAGTAGAGTTAAGGTTTATCTTTAATTTGGGGAAAAAAAAGGATTTGAATTGATAATTAGTAAAGAATTAAGACTTGTTTGATTTTTTCACTTTGACTTAAGCTTTTTGCGCTATGGATAATATAAACATGAGCTACATATAAGAGAAGCCTTGAATTATTGGGTTTCAATGACTCGATGCAATCCACCGGGGGTTTCATAGTACCATGCTCATGGGTTGAGTATATGATGATTATGTAATGTTGTTTTAACATGGATAAGCCAGATTCTAGTTCTGCCCCTATGACCTTGCGACCGTTTTCTGTTTCTTTGAATCCCTAGAAACTGGTTTAGAACCCAAAAATATGCAATACCCGCCGGTTGATTTACTGTCACTATAATGTATTCCTTTAGAAAATAAAATACCATGATCAATGGTACCTTTAATGTATCTTTATTAGATCCTCGTAGCCACCATGAGATGAGTTGTAGTAGGCTTTTACATTTGCTGACAAACCTGACTGACTGCAAAACAAATTTTCTGATTTTTGTTGTGACTCAAATTATCTGATCTTTATTTTAATTCTTTGTGCTTATGAGTTGCGACAAGTTTAATCTTGAATGTTTCATACCATTGGAAGTAATGGGTCATCAGTGTTTCCTAGTTAATAATCTTTTTTGATGGTTCTTCACTTTGGTTGAGGTGTTTAATATTGGTTCTACCTATTTCTCACCCTTATTTTTGTTATTTCCCATCCATTTTTAATTATCATCCCCAATAATCCTATTTACCACCCATATAACTTTTAAAATATTCTAAATACCGTTTTCTTTGACTTTATGTTTTACACCCTTATTATTTTCATTCCACCCCGTCACCACTAAAAATCCTAACCTAACTCACAACTCCTCCCATCTTTTTCTTCACCCGGTAATTTTTTTTTGTTCTAGATTAATATTGCAATGTTGAACACTTGAACTGTTAGGCCAAGTACTATGGTGATCTTTTTGCTTGGCTATAGCTTTAATCTAGACAAAAGCAACTACTATGGGGCATCACTTGGTTATAAATTTTCCAAAACCTTTGGCTTAGATAGAGGAGGGATCACATCCTCTAGCCAAGCCATAGAGACGGATACTGAGTCTCCGTCAGAAAAATACACTTTACGGAGACCCAGTATCCATCTCAGAGGTGAGATGGATACCAGGTATCCGTCACATTTCTAACAGATTCTTAGTATCCGTATCGTGAATTATATTTGTTTGACCCTTTTTTCTTTACACCTCCTTCACACCCGATCTTGGCTATCCATCACCATTGGAAACTCTATGTTCTCCACCCTTGGATCCCAACGGATATTTTTCAAATTTTTTGAGAAATTCTCTCTATATATAACAACATCTTTGTGTTCTCAAATCACAAAAAATCAATTTTTTTAAACTTGATTTCCTACTCAAATCCCCTCTAATTTTCTTTTCTCATAAATTTTTTTCTCTTTTGTTTTCTCTTCCATCTCTTCTGTAGACAAAAGTGTTATCTGGTAAAATTCCGAGAAAGGAATACTTTGATGTAGAAGACATGTATCTTGTTACTTCTTACTGTAATCTAAAGAAAGAAGGAACTCACTTTATTGACGCAAATTTGTTTTTGGATAAAATCTATAAAAAATTTATAGTAGTTTCTGGTGGAAATACTTACAAGCGCACTAGTTCTGGACTTCGGAGTAGATTTAGTACTATCAAGGGTGAAGTGAATAGATAATTCTGAATGTCTTGCTAATGTTACCAGAAAGCATCCGGACATGGATGAAATTAACAGAGTAAGTTAAACTATCCTCGCAACAATTGTTTCAATTAGTTTTTGTCTGTATCTTTTTTTCCTACTAACTTATGCATCATTTACATGAATGCAGGGTATAATGGCAAGAACGCAATATTACACCGAGACCACCAAAACTTTAAGTCGCGATTTAGAACATCAAATGCAAACAGAGGATCAAAGTCAAGACGCGAATATGAAAGAAGAAAATAATATTTATAATTTGGGTTCCCAACATCCTACTACCCAAAATCTTTTCTCAAGTCAATTCCCTAATCCTTATTCAAGTCAATCCACTAATCTTTATTCAGGTCAATCCCCTACTCCGCAAAATCCATTATCAAGCCAAGTTCATCAAACACAACAATTTATTTTTCTTGTACTACTTCTTCTCCTACGAAAGGAAGCAAACAATCTATCCACTGCGGAAGAACCTCATGCATTTCTTTCTTGCTAAGATTTTGCAATGTTATGCGGGTTCCTTGGTCAATAGGTATGCCTGATAGTTGTGTAAAGTCCCATGACGTAAAGCCTATCTTAAAACTAGGGAAGTGAAATTTATTGGTGGTATACCACCACCTTTCGCTAATACCGGAAGTAAGATCCAAGTCACTGACTTTTGGATAAGCTATCAAAAAGATTGATCCAAACCCGGAAATTATCTATAATTTCTTTAGCATGGGGATTCTTAGCAATAATGCCATATAATTTAGTAATATTTCTAGTACTACCACGATGTTTTGTTCCCTATTCTCAAGCTTCTCCCTCTGGGCATTTAAACTTATGATCGACATTGTTCGACGACGAAACCAGATGTCTATTTTTCATGAATTTATCAAAATGCTCATCCATTCTCAACCCTACAACACATATGTGTATATACCATCACACTTTAACATATTTACATCACTTGAATCATCACATAAACCATTGAATTTCAACACATTGTCATCACATATATAAACATCACATTTTATACACCTTAATCAAAAATTAATCATCAAATAACAAGTTAAACATGGATTTCCAAGTACGTACATGTCCATATAACATAATTACTATCCATGGAATTCAAACAATCAATCAAACATAAAAAATTTCATGATTATGAAAAAAAAAATTGGACTTAGAACCCTAATGGTAGAATAACTTAACTTTGATGATTTTGTGGATGAAATTCGAAATTGAAAGATGCAATAAAATCACCAATGAGTATGGAGAAAATCCTTTAAATTTCACGCAACAAATCAACCTATAACACTTTCAAGATCAAAAGGGGGTAAGAAATGGTTGGAGAAGGGAAGAGGAAAGATTTTTTTTTGAAAGTGTTGAATGAGGAGAAAGTCGGACGTCTGTCTGTATAGAAAAGCTATAGAGACGGACACCATGTATCCTTCTCCCATTATACTGACGAATACCAAATATCTGTCTCATCAAACCAAGCCATAACCAAGCCCCATAATGGTACTTTTTCAAACTCTCTATTGCTTGGCTAGAATTAAGTTGTATCCAAGCGATAGACCTCACCATAGTGCTTGTCCTTAGATGAAAAGAAAGTTGAAGGTATTGTTGTGGTTTTTGCTTGGTTTTCCAGTCAAGAGAAGAACTTTAATAATTACGTTAAGTTGTACTCTTCATTGGGCTGGAATTTTCTTGTTTTGTCATCTTGATTTTCTTAATATGTAGGTTCGATTTACTCAACCTGGGTTTTAAATGTTTTTTTTTCCTTTAAGTCTTGATCAAATTCGATCATATGTACACAAGTTCTTCTAATTTAATTTTGAATACAATGATTAATGGCTCCAAAGTCTTCAATAAAACCATCAATTCAACTGAAACCTCCTCTTCATATTGGGACGATATAGATTCAGACTTAGCATGCCAAACTTAATAAAGCCATCAATTCAAGATGCCAAACTTAGCATGCACAACTTATGGTGGTAACAGAATGTATTTTGCAAGTACACAATGTCAGTTATACTTGATGTAGGGTTTAGCATTTTGGTTAGTGACTAATGATGTATCCATAATTGTTACATCTTCCTTTTGATCCAATTTTTTACTACTATGTCTTCTGTTGTTTGATTCATTTTTTGTGTTTGTTGTTTCTCTAAAACATTGGGATATTTTGCGGTCGGCAATTGGTTAATATAGAAGACAAATATGATATTAGTAGTTAATATTGATTCGAATTTTATAGGTGGTAAATAGGAAAAATAAGAATTAAAAAACAGATAAATTTTTTAAGAGAAAAATAGGAAAATGTGGATAAGAAATAGGAAAAACCTTAATATTTTAGTAATCTATTGATTGTTTATGCATTGGATTCACTTCCACTAAAACATGTTGGACCCATTAAAGATTACTCGATCACCGTAAACTCATCTCTAACATACCTTTGTTTTTGATGAACAGTTTTGAACTTCAAGCAAAATACTTCGTCCATTTCAATAAAAATATTACTATTATTTTTTTATTTTATTATATTTTTTAGATAAAAAAAAATAACACTTATATTAAAACGGAAGATTAGTTCATATGGAGAAACATTTATTGATTTGTTGACAGCACTTTGTAAATTTTGAGGCTGGATCATTCCTCTAGTGTATACATAGACGTTCTTTTGGTTAACAAATTTTGTCAAAGCGTGAGGTATAGATAGAAGTTGATTAGATCTTTGAAGTTTCAGTGAACATTAAAATCTAGTGCTTGTACCGGTTAGGACCGGACCCAGACCCATAAAGTACTATTGGTTCTGATTCTGGATCCACCGAATTAAGAATCAGAACCGCTAAGATCCAGACTAAGCCAGATAGAATTAGTTCCGGTTTTGGGTAGTATGGTACCCGGAACCAACAATACCCATTGACACTTGTGCAAATCAATACAACAATTTTGATCTCAATATTTTCTTTATTTCCTCCCTAAGATCAATTTTTTTCCCCTTTATAACCGAAACAAAATTCAAATGGTTATTTCTCGATTTAAGCTAGTGGTGCACGATTTTGATCTTTCATACCATTACAAGCATTTCATTTTACCCCCACTTTTCACAAATATTGTTTTACCCCAAAACACTTTGTAACTTCAACTGACGATAAAACCTATGAATAAAATCACTGGTTTTAGCATCATCTTCTTTAGAATTACTACCAAAACTCTGTAAATCATCTTTCCTTCTTTCACAGGTGATGGTATGTGCAAATCGTTGTTTTAGGTGTGAGTATTCATCAATTCGTGAGGCACCTGGCCTGGCGCCAACTGAAGGCTACAGAATGAAATAGATGAGTGGTTAAACGGTCAGTAAAATGAAATGTACAGCAAGAAACAAGATAACATAGATTCACAATTTGCTGCAGAACCGAAATGCTATTTTAGGTTCTGCAGCAAAATCACAAGGCATGACAAAGTATTTTGTACCTGAAAGAGGGATTGTAGGCTTAACTTCATGCGCTCATCTTCAAACTCCAGCCACTTCTGAAACAGTTCTACACTATCACCATGAATCTTTTCCAGTTTGGGTGGGACATTCTTGTGACTCAAAGGTAGCCTCATAAGGTTACAGTTAAACAAAAACATAGATACCAATGAAGGCCAACCAAAATTTAATGATGTGTTACCCTGCTGGTTGAAACTGGAAAGATGTGGTAGATCAGACAGATGTAGCTTATATAATTTGGCGAACACTTCCTCCACTGTCGACGTGACTGTATTGCTTCCATGAATATCATGTTTGTGGTCCTCATAAACTATCACCTCTATTTCCGCACAATCTCCCACCTCAAGTATCTCTAGTTTGGGTAGACCACCTTGAGCTAGTAAACTCTTAGGTACGAGATACTTTAGGCTTTTACATTTACGAACAATAAGCGTGTTCAGATTCTCAAGAATGATTTGGTTTTGGTGATCAGGAACTACAACATCATCAGTATCAAATAGCGCTTCTAAGTGTCTGCAGTCATGTACGAGAAAAAATCTGAGTTGCGATAAACCACCACTGACCAAGACTTGTATTGGGATCAGGTGCTTCAGCCGTCCACAAGTGTGGACTGTGATATCTGTTATGTTCTTCCAATGGCTTTGAATTCCGTCCCGAATACTTTTGATATCAGGTAGATGATCGAGGTGTAAATATGTATTGCCATCCCTACAAGGACAATGATCATCATCATAAATTTCGTCAGGATAATCAACAAGATAATCATCATCTTCTTCTTCAGCTTCTTTTGCAAATGGTAAAGAGAGAACTTTCAACCTCTTGCAATACTGGATATCCAGAATGCGAAGATTAGGAAGGAATGACTGAAAATGACTATACATAACTTGATTATCCTCTACTGATGTTAATTCATCATTTAAGGCAATTATTGTCACCAAGCTGCCGCATGAAGAAATATAAAGCTCCTCCAACTGTTGAAGAACAATCGCAATAGCTGGAGTGAACAGATGGCATAATCTAGAACATTTATGCACCACCAGTTTCTTCAAGTTTCCATAGTAGTGGATGGGACTAAAGATTCCCTTCCATATAGTTGTGATTACAAGGTCCATTAAGATCAATTGTCGAAACTGAGGTAATAATGTCATACCGTGCTCTTCTTTCTCATTGGAAATCTTTGTTCCTTCTTGTGACACAAAAACTTCCTTCAGTCCAAGACAACCTCTCACCTTGAGTTCTTCCAGATTCTTTAACTTTAACATCACTTCAGGAGAAAATATATACACTAAATCTGCTCAAACTACCAGTTTTACTCTTCTTCGATTTCCAATGAGAACTCTGCTGGCATTTGGCCGTGAAATACCTCCTTCAAGTTACCCAACGATTCTAAGGTTAATACCTGCAATGATGTGAAAAATATACGAATTACATTCAGCAAATTTATAGCTTTTCAGGTTTTAAGTCTCCAAGAAAAAGGATTCTGCCATTCGGCCATGCAGATACACAAATTAAAGTTTTAATTAGTACCTCCAATGCCCTGAGTGCCGCTTTAGGGATCTCCTCTTTTACCACGCTCAAAACACATTCCATCTCATTGCATTCTGAAACCTTAAGAGTTTTCAGGTTATTAAATCCTCTACTGCTTGTAATCAGTGCTCCCACACTTTTGAGGTCAGAACAAACATTTAAACGTACATTTTCTACTTTTGTCATTAAAACTTTGACTGAGTTGGAAAATGGAGATGAGCCAGTAAGTCTAAAATCTAGAGGCGTGATAGCTGTTCTACCATCAATCGAAAGACTTCCAGCTCCCCATTTTGCAGTCAGTGCCACACAATTTAAGCAAGTCAAGGATGCTATCTCATCTAGATTAGCGAACCTGCAACTTTTATCTTTAATGTCTCCAACTTCCCACTGTTCGAAGCTCCTATACATGTTCAAGTATTCCAAACAAGTCAGTCTTGATATGACACCTGGTGGAACGGTAAGATCACGATTATATGAGAGATCTAACCACTTCAAACAAGCCAAGTCTCCTATTTCTTCGGGTAAGGTGATTGTTAAATCCAAACTTGATAAGTCGAGAATTTCGAGTTTCTTCAGTTTTCCGAGTCCAGATATATCTAGTTGACTGTGCAAATGACAGGAGCTCATGTCAAGTGAGCAAAGATTGAAAAGGGATGAAAATGATAAAGGTAAAGATGAAATACCAGTATGACCGATATCGAGAGACAGAAGTGTGCTCAAGTTTTCAAAAAACCTGTCTGGGATCTGATTCAAGGAAATATTACGTCTTAAAGATAAGCTTAAGAGGTGAGGAAGTTCTGGTTGGTCCGGGAGCACAGTAATGTTGTTATTAAATAGTGATAATCGTGAGCATTTATTGGTCGACGATATTCCTGCCGCTGGCCACTTTTGCAAACTCAG
Organism: Papaver californicum; assembly: GCA_023531435.1. Lineage (NCBI taxonomy): Eukaryota > Viridiplantae > Streptophyta > Magnoliopsida > Ranunculales > Papaveraceae > Papaver > Papaver californicum. The sequence goes on along the minus strand of JAJJMC010025405.1, from coordinate 139,407 downwards.
CCCTGTTTTGACATAGAACCGATTGCCCTCTTCTGATGCAATTGAAATGGCTACATCCCGGACGACGTCGTGCATTTTAGCTGAAAGTCTTTTCCGCTCAAATTTTTTTTGATAGCCGATCAATAAACCTAATGCAACAAGTTTGCCTAAAGCCTTGTGAAGTCTGACCCACACTTGAGCCCATTTCTCCAAATCCCGACATATCACGTCGTCGCCAAATGCATAAATCACTAAATCATCAACACTGATGATGTAGTCCTCAGGGAATAGACATCACAAGATGAAGCATCTTTTGAGTATGTCATTCTCTAAAAAATCATAGCTCAGCTTAATTGAAGTATAGACCTTGGATGTCATTCCTTCAATATCAGCTAAGTTAGAATTTTTTAGTTGATTAGCTGTATAGTCCCATTCAAGCTTGTCATTGTTTCGCAAGGCTTTAACAACCGTGACTAGTGCTAAATGCAAGCAACCACATTCTTTGACAACCTCTATAGCTGCTGTTTGTAGAGCGGGAGAATCTACAGCATCACTGGCATTTTTTCTGAATAGATACCACGAATCTTCATCGGATAAGACTTCGAGTTTGATGTTTTGCTGAATTTTTAACGAATCACATACTTCAAGGAATCTTGTAGTGATTAAGACCTTGCAATCTTTGTGGCAGAAGGGGATACCCATGTCAGATAAATCCAGATCTCTTGTCCACAAGTCATCAAAGATCACAAGCACTTTTTTTTCTTGCCTTAGACGCTCCTTTTTAAAAGTGCAGCTCTTATAATCTCGTTGTTCACTGTTTTGAGTATTGGGAACTCTAGTGCCTCAGCAATATCATTTTGAATGCTTCTCAAGTTGACGTTTTGTGAGACAACGATCGTTATAACGGCATTAAAAAGCTTTTCTTCAATTACAACGACCGATCAATAAACCCTCCCATTCCATATATACCTACAGAGAAGGTCCTTGAGTTCTTCAGTGCCCTCATAACCTGCTTTCTAACATATTCTTGTGATGCAAAAGCTACACTATCTTCAGATTTGGTCGACTTGGTGATTATTTCAGTAACAGCATAAGAATAAGGGTCTGAAATTTCACCTAACTCTCTTCCTTGATTAAAAAGCTCATCGATAACAACAATCTTTTTTTCTGATTCTTTGCCAATATTATGACGGTTGAGAACACAACACCAACCTTTGCAGCATGGATCATGATTGAAGATTTCAGCATCCTCACCTCTGATGAAACTCATCAACCCTATTACCATCTCATCCTGGTCAACTTCCTTATTTACCTTTTCAAGCCAAGTCATCACTACTCTTTTGATTGAATCAAGATTCTTCTTAGCTGCGTCGACTCTGTTTTGTACGTCGGTTCTCATATCATTCAGATCTTTCACTTTTCTTGTAATTAATGCAGTAACTGACTTGACGTGTGAATGCCTGAATCCCGTTCTCAGCAGCAATTTCCACTAAAACAATATTGATGAAGCAGACGGGAGAGGAATATAGGATATAAAGTTGAACAGAAGTACCTGTTTATGCAAAGAGTAACAAAAGAACTCTAATGATATAATGTGAAATAGCTAGCTTGGAATGAAACAACTACTATATCACTTTCCACAGTATCGAAGGGTTACTTTTTACTAACAGGGGTACCTTGTTATTTGCTAATCAAATTGAACAAGATCGATTAATCCATCTCAAGCATTTGTGAGGTCTCCAGATCTGTAAATATTAATTTGAGCTACTCCTTTAGTTTCAATTTTCTGCCTCTAAGTTTAGACTGTACTTGTGTTTGAACAAATTCAGAAACAAAAGATAGATAAATTCAGATTGATTTACCTCAACAAGTACTACGAGCACAAACATCAATTACAATCAGTATCCTGTGTGTGTTATCTATCTAAATCTGCGAGTAAGTTTGAGTTTGAGTTTTAGTTCAACATCATATACAAATGAGAAACTAGCGCCGCCCGGAGCCAAAAGCATTCACACCCATTTCAATAAGTATAAACACTATAATGGACCTATTACAAGACATCCGGCGCATTAGCTATGGGAAAACGAAGACACATCCATGTGGTAAGATAACAATCTCAGGATTAGACAAGGATCATAAAACTAAAAGGATAGAGATCAGGGAACATCTTTAAAGAGATTAGAGCCCTAACACACCATAAAATTAAGTATCTGATCTAAACTAACTCCTCCCTTTTTCAAAAGGAAAAAGATACTTTAAAAAACTTCTAACTCATCTGCATGTATGGACACACACTCACATACAAAATCACAATAAACAACTTGTTCAATTCAAGCAGACATATACAGTCCCATTCAACTGTAAGACTTCAATGGAAATGAATATTTCTTTAAATAAAGAAAAGGTCTACCTGAATTTAGGGAAAAGGATCAGCCTCAAAATACAAGGATAACTAGCATTTGAAGCAAAAGCACAAGTGAAAAACTGGATTAGCCCACTGGCCTAGCAGAACTCTCTTTCCAAACATTTACCTACAAATTCCCAAAATGTAAGAAAAAATTATAAGAAAACTGTAAATTGTAAAGAAGCTCAAGTCTTACAAAACTTACAGATCAATTGGCATTAAAGAAAAGGGAGAATGTCCATAGAAAACACTGATGGACCATGACTTTGTAATCAGAATTTTAGATTTTCTAAAGCCCCAAAAGTTTTCAATTCTAGCATGAAATTTATAATCGGTCTTAAAGAGATTATTTTCTTAATCAAACACTTGGAGACTAAGATTCTGATGACAGAACAACTAAAGATAACCATTTGAATACTTTTGGGGTTCTAGCAATACTTAATGCGTCATAACCCATTTCCTTTAGAATTAAGAAACTCCAATTTGGGTTAAGGGTTTCCTTGTGTTTGAATGAGAGTGATTTTGGATACTTGGTAATCATGAAACAGCTATTTCTGGTTTGTCAATGTTGAAGAAAGATACCGAACTCCGTTTGAGAACGGTAAAGGGGAATAAAGTAAAACTGTAAAATATACTCATCAGTCAGAATATTTTTCATCTTTCCATCTTAAAATGCGAGCGAACCTTTCCATCTTAAAATGCGAGCAAATCTTTCCATCTTAAAATGCGGGCAAAAGGATGAGGGAATCGGATTTTGTTGGGTGGTCCATTTAATAATTTAGCTTAGGATTTACACAAGATCCAGCTTTATTTCTGCAACTTGAAGTCTCTCTGTGTACGTCTCTCTATATAAACATGGTAGGTAGATAGATATACAACATTATAAGTGCGAAATTAGTCGATATACATAGAAATGGATCTACTTGGTAAGCTTGGATTTGAAGCTGAAATAAAATGCAGTGCCGATAAGTACTTTGGCATGTTCAGTCACAATGTAACTCAACTTCCTAAATTTCTTCCTAATATTTATAAAAGTGTTGAAATCATCGAAGGAGATGAAACTAGCGTTGGCTCCATCAGTCTTTGGAAATATAACGGCGGTCAGTAGATTTATATATTACTCACGATTTTATGCTTCCATCCATGTCTTGCATTTTCTATTTACTGATCGGCTCCTAAAATATATTTAATGCATATTTTCTTAAAAAACCTACTAAATTAGTCTTTTTATTCAAGCTCACCAAGATTATCATTTTATCTCTCTTGCATTGGATATGCCTATTGATTGATTAATTTATGACTAAGAATCAATACAGGAGGAAAGGAAATGATAGCCAAGGATAGATTAAAAATGTTCGACAAAGAAAAGAGGTCGATCACTTATGAGCTGCTAGAAGGAGAACTCAAGAATTATTATAAAGCTATGAGTATGACACTTAATGTGGTTCCAAAGCAAGGTGCAGCTGGGAATGCAAGCTTGGTGACATGGTCTGTAGAGTTTGAGAAGGTTAACGAAGATATCCCTAATCCAACTGCTTATATTGATGCACTCAAACTTGCCACCAAGGAACTGAGTTCTCAGCTCTGCTAAAAACTGTTTGTGTAACCATTACATATCCTTAACCAACTTAATTAATTGGTAAAGCATATGTATTTTCAACCTTTCAGTTTCACTTTGCACAGCTGCATGGGTGTGTGCTTGTGTTTTGTTTGTGTGTCAATCCTCTATAGTAACGGATTGGTTTGGGGAAATAAATAAATTAAAACAACGGATGAAACTAGGTTTATTTTGGTTAGAAATCTACCCTTTATCAAATCTCTCAAGTTATCATGAAATCTTATAAAAGGTCATCAGTTCTTATTTTGGCTAAAATTTAGGTTTGACCAACGGATGGGTAAAAACGAATTTAATATCATCCGCTTCCAATCCATTAATTTTGCGGATTTAAAATTTTTACCCATATCACATATGATGTTTGCACATACGATGTTCTTTGTACATGAGTTTTTCAAAGCAAACACTGAAATGGGAATTCATATGTTCACTAAGTATAACACAAATGAAACTAATGACAAAACCTTTTTAGAAAAATAGAGAACCCAAACCATAATACAACAATTTTCTAGAAAGGCTTTGTTGTGCATTACTTTAATTTTTATATAATTAGCTCAACTTTATATATTCAACAACAAGATTGAATATGAGAAAATTTCTAGTCATAAAGCATGGAGTATGAAGGAAGTTGAAATTAGGAAAAAGATTAAACCCTAATGAATGAGAAAATCAAGTCAACTTTACTTAATTTCTCAACCATCAGATGCAAGTATATGGACGGTGAAAATCAAGATAAAATTTTTAAACAAGGGAGTTATAATCTACCATCCATTCACTTATACCTGATAATAAAGAAATAAAGTAAAAAATTAAGTCAAGGGATCCGTTTCATATAAAAATATGTTATACTTCTAAATAAAGAGGGAGAACCCGTGCACCCTAGTTAGCAATTCGCCGAACGATAAAAATGCGGGTCGGTAAAAATGTGCCTACAAATCGGCTATATAAAATGCAAATTCTGTCAAATAAGTGTAATAAAAATATAAAAATTATGTTTAATGTGTTTTGTGTATATTTATTCGACATTCAAAATTGGACCTAAATCTATAGTTTTTAATTCTATTTATAATTTTTAACACATATATTAAACATGATTTTAAAAACAAACTAATTTCATAATAGCTTTCTTGATCATAGTGCTTTCTATCAACACCGTCACTCCGTTTTTCTGGTGCACTTTTGATTGTAATATAGTATAAAATGATTTGTTATCTTCAACTTGATTGTAATAAGGTGAATATAATTCGCGAATCTGTTCGGAATTCGGGAAAGTCGCAAATAATTCGTTTAGTTTGAAAAAAGCGCATTTATAGATCGGGTTGTAAACTGGCGATAATTTTATGCGGGAATGCGTAGTCCACGAATAGTCGCGACTTACTCGACAAAAATGCATGAACTTGCTCCCTAGGACGTGTACAATCTTATTCACACACTATCTCACAATTGGGATGCTAATTTTTCTATTAAACATAAACAACAATAAATTTATAACTAATATTTTGGTGATATATTTTTCTTACAAAATTATACATTCTAACTCTAAATAAAATTCCAATTTTCTCTTTTATTCCAATTTTTATCGAGTGAACCTAATTACTAAAGAAAGAAATCCTCAAAACGAGAAACGTAGTATTGAAGAAACAATCCAACGGCTATAAGTCCACCCTAATTATTTATGATATTTGTAATTGAATTAAATAGCATGTTATCAAAACTCCCATACGTGCAATCAAAAAATTTTCCAGGATTGCATAATGAGCTTCATAAAGCAAAAAAAAAACTATTAATTTTATTTCACATTCATTTAAAATTTAGCAACGTTTTTCTAGAGTAGCATGCCTACTTTTTAACATCTCATACGTACAATCAAAAAATCCTTTAGGATTGCGTAATGAGCTTCATAAGAAAAACTTGTCCTTTTCCATCTTCGTCATTCTTCTCGATCTCGCAATACAACTTCATCATTGGTTTTACCCCTTAATCGATATCGATTGACAACCGAACTAAAGTTATAGATTCTTCCACTTTTCTTTTTATAGTTTGATATCGACAAAATAACCCAGCTACATTATGGTTATTCGGGTTACCACCGGTTTCAGTGCAAAAGTTCTCATAGGTTCTGTTCTAGTAACTCATACTCACTAAACCATTTTCCCGCCGTTCCTCATTCCTTGCAGGATAACATGCCACAAAGTTTCTACATAGAGATAGATCTTCACCATGGTAAACTCTGCCGGATTAATATATGGTTGAGCCATATGGGTGTAAAAGAAGTTGGAAAAGAATTTTTAGAGAGTGTGAATTGGGAAGTGAAAATGCTTAGATATATATAACTATTTTATAGCCGTTTTATGGAACTAGCCGTTGTCGGCTCAACTTTATATATAAACTATACATTCTAACTTTATATATTCAGCTGGCAATAGAGTCAGAAAAAGTCCATTGAAAGTTTGTGACTGGAGGGATAACTTCTCGACATACCTGGGACAAGCATGATGGATAGAACAAATGATTGACTGATTCCATACCTACATGATATAAAGAGCATCTTCCACTATTAGCCAGTCCTCTTCTTTTGCCATTTGAAGAAGCAAACTCGAGTAGGTAGTTTAGAATTCCAAATAATATTAGATTGAAAGGCTGCCTGGGATTCAATTAGCAAATTAATGTTCTTGCATCAACCAAACTTACAAGGTCTTAACTGAAAAATACTTAGAAGAAGATGATTTCCGATTTATCTCAACAGGTGAAGAAGTGAGGAAGGGTCCTGCCTAAGAAGAGTAAGGAGATGACATATATAACTCATGAGCTTTCACATCATTTAGTCTAAGCGTCAAATTCCAGCACCTACGCGGCTCAGATGTGATACCTTGCCACTCAGTCAGACTTATCAGTAGCTAGTTTGAAGATCGAAGGGAACCTTTTGTTAGAGTACCATATTGTCACACATGTGAGAGTCTTGTGTGTAGTCACATGTGTATTTAGTATGCTTGACAAAGGGTGTAGGATATTGGTTATGGTTCAAGTTAGCTTTGCTTTAGGTTCATGTTAGTCATTGCTGATTTGCTTTATAAGAAACAGTATTGTCATTGTAAAGTGTAATCAAAGATTCTTCAATAAACATTCAATCCTTTCTTGGTTTCAATTCTTTTACAATTCTTTCATGGTATCAGAGCCACCTTCTCTAAAGAGTAGATTCTGATCTTTTCTTAAAATTTTTCTTGAACATTAACAATGGAGAACATTACAACAGATACTTCTGTTAACTCACAGTCCACATCTAATGCATCCAGTTCTTATCAACAACATCAAATCCAACTACCCTTTCAAAACATCTGTAATTTTGTTTCTATAAAATTAGATTCAAATAACTATCTTCTTTGGAAACATCAGTTTGAGTCTATTCTCATGAGTACAAACTTGTTAAGATTTGTGAATGGATCTTATCCTGTTCCTCCACAAATGATTATGGTGAATGGAGTTTCAACATCAAATAATGAGTTTCTTTTCTGGACTGCTATGGATAGATTTGTAATGTCTTGCTTAAATGCAACATTTACACAACCAATTTCAGCTGGAGTTCTTGGATTGTCTACTTCAAAGGAATATTGGGATTATCTAAAGACAGAATTCAATCTCCAGTTCTTTGCAAGAAAATCTATGCTTAGGGGACAAATTCAATCAATTAAGCAAGGTATCTTTATAATTCTTGAATATCTGTCTCATATCAAAACAATAACAGATAATCTTGCAGCAATAAATGAAAAAATGTCAGATGAGGACATTGTCATGTACACTATGAATGGGTTGAGCAAGATTTTCAATCAATTTGTAGTTTCTTCTCACAATAGAGAAAATCAATATACTTTTGCTGAATTAAGAGCAAGATTGATTCAACATGAGCAGTGGCTTAAAGCATAAGAGCAGGATTTAGAGACTCAGCAAGATTACAGTAACACTGCCTTTTATTCAAAGAAATATCCACAATTCAGTAAGAATGTTCAAAATTTACCAAGAAATTCTGATTCCAGGTTCAATAATTCAACAAATAGGTCATACACAAATTTTTCAGAAGTTGAATGTCAAATATGTAGGAAATTTGGACATTATGCAAGCAGATGCACTTGGAGATATACACCACCTGCAACAAGTGGAAAAACCAATCAGTACAATCCAAAGTCCAGGCAACATAATGCTTTTTATACCTGTTCTGATGTTGAGCATATTCCTACAGACTTTGTAGTTAGCACACAATGGATACCTGACTCAGGTGCAACAGCTCATATTACAAGTAATTCATCATTATTACACACTTACAAGGATTATTCAGGAGATAACAAGGTTATGATTGGAAATGGGAAGCAATTGCAAATTGCAGGCATTGGAGAAGCAACATTGGTTCTTGATAATTCAGAGTTTTTATTAAAAGATGTTCTGTTAGTACCTCAACTTACACAAAATCTCATTTGTGTTTCTCATTTTTGTGCTGATAATAATGTATCTTTTACCATGTTACCCTGGGGATACAACATCAAGAATCTTGAAACAAATGAGATTGTAGCAGAAGGAGTTGTGCACAATAACTTGTACCCACTACAGGAAGCTCCCTCTCCTAATGTGGCATTTACTTCAATCTTGGCTTCTTCCTCTATTTGGCACCAAAGGTTAGGCCATCCTTCTGCTCTTATACTTTAAAAACTAGCAGTTATTCCTACTATTAAACTATCTGATACAAATAGTGCAAGTTTTTGTCACCACTGTCAGTTAGGAAAGCATGTCAGATTACCTTTCTTTTCATCAAAAAGAATTACTGAACAACCTCTAGCTCTCATACATTGTGATATATGGGGTCCAGCACCTGTACCTTCTTTAGGAGGATATAGATACTTCATTTTGTTTATAGATGATTATAGTAGGTATCATTGGATCTATCCTCTTACAACAAGGGATGAGGCACTCTCTTCTTTCAAACACTTTAAACTTCACAATGAAAAGTTTCTGTCCACCCAAATTATATCTTTTCAATGTGATGGAGCATTTGAACTTGTAAAGGGAGATTTCATAAATTATCTTCATCAGTGTGGCATTCATTTAAGAGTATCATGCCCAAAAACACCACAACAAAATGGGGTTGCAGAAAGGAAAATCAGACACATTACAGAAGTGGGTAACACAATGTCTTTTCAAGCTTTTCTTCCTAAACATTTCTGGTATGACAGTTATCTGACAGCAACTTTTCTTATAAATAGACTAGCTTCTAAGGTGCTTTCATTCAAAATTCCATTTACACTTCTCTACAATGATCTTCCTGACTATAGTCTTTTTAGAGTTTTTGGGTGCAGTTGTTATCCAAATATGGCTTCATTCAGAAAAGATAAGTTGAGCCCAAAATCTGTCAGGTGCACTTTTATTGGATATAGCTCAATGTACAGGGGTTATAGATGCTATGATAATGCAACTAGGAAGATTTTTGTTTCTAGACGTGTGACTTTTGATGAAACTACTTATCCTTTTGAAGTTGTTTCTTGTTCTGACATTACTTCTAGTAATGATGCAACTGTGACTTTACAAATAGGTCAGTGTGCAAGTTCTACTCCTGAAGCTCCAGTTTTGTCTGACAATACTTCTACAGTTCCTATTGAGGGTGTTTCTTCTGAGTCTTCTGTGCCAGACATAGTTCTCACTGCTCCTGAAATGCAACCATTACATCTTATTCATACAAGATCCAAAAGTGGAATTTCCAAACAAAAGGCATTGCCTTCAGATTTTGTTGCTCACTATGCTACAGGGCATCATATTTCTTCCACATTTCTTTCTATCTTACAAAGCCCTGCAGCACCTAAGTCATTCAAAGAAGCTTTTAAATCAGAAGTTTGGTTGAAATCAATGGATGCAGAATATGAGGCACTAATGGAAAATGATACTTGGGTTTTAGAACCAAGAACTGCAGATATGAACATACTTGGATGAAAATGGGTTTATAGAGTTAAACTGAATTCAGATGGAACAGTTAATAGGTACAAGTCTAGACTTGTGGCAAAGGGTTATTTGCAGTTAGATGGAATTGATTATGAAGAGACTTTTAGTCCTGTGGTAAAAGCAACTACAATCAGATGTGTCCTCACTTTGGCATTAAGTAAACAATGGGTTGTGACACAGTTAGATGTGTCCAATGCCTTTTTACATGGTTATTTGGAGGAAGATGTGTACATGGAACAACCTCAAGGTTATATTTCTGCTGAATATCCAACACATGTATGTCACTTAAAGAAATCATTGTATGGACTTAAGCAGGCACCAAGAGCCTGGTACACTAGATTTAGTTCTTTTCTGTTGGGTCATGGATTTATCATGTCCACATGTGACAACTCATTGTTCATATTTCATACTCAACATGAAATGATGCTATTGCTTCTCTACATTGATGACATCATTTTAACTGGTTCTTCTGGAGACTCAATTAACAAGTTCATCTTACTTTTGGGGTCTGAGTTTAAAATGAAAGATTTGGGTCCTTTGCATTATTTCTTGGGTATTGAGTGCTTAAAGTCACAGACCACAGATACTTTTCTCCTGACACAACAGAAATATACTTATGAACTGCTTCACAAGGCAAACATGCTTGATTGCAAGTCTACTTCCACTCCAGTTGCATCTGGGCCTAGATTGTCTGCTTATTCTGGCACATCAATGGTTTCCCCAACATACTACAGAAGTCTTGTGGGAGGTTTGCAGTATCTGACAATGACAAGACCAGACATAACTTTTGCTGTCAACTATGTGTCTCAGTTTATGCAATCACCCACTGATTTGCATTTCTTGTTGGTAAAAAGAATAATGAGATATCTAAAGGGCACAATTGGGTCTGGTATAACACTATCTGCTGGTGATGTGGGGAGGATTACTGCATACTCTGATTCTGACTGGGCAGGCTGTCCAGACACAAGAAGATCCACTAGTGGATATGCTGTCTTTATTGGTACTTCCCTGGTATCTTGGTCTTCAAAGAAGCAGCCAACAATTTCTAGGAGCTCAGCTGAAGCAGAATACAAGTCACTTGCTGTCACAGCTTCAGAGTTGCTGTGGATTACTTACTTGCTCAGAGAAATACATTTTCCAGTTACATCTCCAGTCACATTGTACTGTGATAACCAGAGTGCTTCTAGCTTGGCATCTAATCCAAAGTTTCATGCTAGAACAAAGCATATTGAAGTTGATTATCATTTCTTGAGAGAACTAGTAGCTCAACAATTTTTAAGAATTCTATTTGTACCTTCTCAGATGCAGCTTGCAGACTTGTTTACTAAGGGTCTGTGTACTTCCATTTTTTGTTTACTCTCAGGCAAGCTTATGTATCTTACAGGTACTAAGCTTGAGGGGGGATGTTAGAGTACCATATTGTCACACATGTGAGAGTCTTGTGTGTAGTCACATGTGTATTTAGTATGCTTGACAAAGGGTGTAGGATATTGGTTATGGTTCAAGTTAGCTTTGCTTTAGGTTCATGTTAGTCATTGCTGATTTGCTTTATAAGAAACAGTATTGTCATTGTAAAGTGTAATCAAGATTCTTCAATAAACATTCAATCCTTTCTTGGTTTCAATTCTTTTACAATTCTTTCACCTTTATTTGAGTGGTTGATAACCATGCCAAATATCTGACCAAAAGGAAAACCCATTGCCGTACAAGAATGGGATTGGACCATTTTTCCGGATGGTCCCAGGTGTGACTCTAGGAGATAGGCTGACTTGCTCCAGTGCTTGGAATTGTAGCTCGCTGGCGTAGCTCTGACACAACCAATAAGACGTCCAACTCCTGAACTCCATTTGCACCATAAACTTTTTCCGAAACTATGTGCAGGTACTTTCACATTTGTTGCTTTGGTTTTCGTATTGTCTTCTTGATATTCGACAACAACAGGAGTAGTGTTATCAAATGGCTGACTGTCCAGAACTTCCTCTTCATCTTCTGACGGTTCAATTGGTGCGGGAGCTTCTACTGTCTCTGGTTTAGCCTCTGCATCCGTAGTTTTATAAGGATAGTCGCCATCGATAGCACACCTCTGGAGAAAGAATGAAGAAACATCATCATCTGATCATTTTTACTTTTGAGTTCAGAGTGTTCACCTATAGTAATCAGTGTACAAAATGGCATAATGCTGTGGAGCATTTACCTTCACATTTGTCAGGTCTACAAAGTAATCCTCAAGGAAGCTAATGAATTCCCTGAGATACTCTTCAGTAGGGAGAAAATGTTCATTGTAAGGCCATATTACATGTAAACACGAGATCTTTTTGATAAAATACTGACTAGAGAGAGAGTTCATGCGAGTCTGAATGATTACACTTTTAAACAGTTAGCTTATGCAACAAATTATATATGTACCTCGAGGACACCATTGTGGACAACCAATCTTGCAGCAGCCGTTGTAGATTCACTAGCGAGAAAACTAGAGTGTTGAGGACAAATTTCCATTTAGGACCACCCAACAGTATCGCAAACATCCCACTCTGTCAACATACACGCTTCCCGCTCTCGACGACTACTTCATAATCATCCCTCTCTATCTGCAGAAAGCGATAAAGATATGAATCACAAGGCTTCAATTGATAAAAAAGAATGGTTCCTACTTGAGAGTGAAAACGAATACAAGAATTTTAAAGAGGCTTACCAATCCAAGGTATTTGATACATTTGTGTTGCAAATCGTTCCTTGGGCATCATTCATGATTTACTTTTTTTCCATCTCAAACATTTTAAAATTTATCAAGAAGAAATTATGAGGAGAAACAAAATGGAAGTAAAGCTTTTAGGGGAGAGGGCTTTAAAACAAGTATCTACCAGTACAAGAATGGCTGACTGCTCTCACTTTGGAAGCACACATCATACTAGTAGTGTAGTTGTGACCATAGCGATGCCGTGGGTTAACCTGAGAAATAAAATATGGAGAAGTATGCCAATCTCGTATCAATTATGACTTGAAAATTCTTAGTGCAATACTACTGAAAGACTGATAAGATTGTTCTAATACACAAAGTGATAATGAAACCTTTGTATAATTTGATCAAGGTCCCTAAACTTACACCTTCAAGCCAAATGTTGCAAGGCTAGTTTTTGTGCCTTCATAAATAAACCTTTGCCAACCTGCATAATAAGAGTACAGTGATGTTTATGAGATTCTTTGACCAAAATTGGTCCCAACAAATTAGTAAGGAAACCAAGTCCAAACAAAACTCTTTGTTACTATTTACGGTAAGTACCTTGGAAGCTCTTGTCGCTGCACATGCCCATCGTGGAACATCAGTTTCTGGTTTCTCAATGTTGTAGAAAGATACGGAACTCCACTTGAGAGCGGCAAAGTCCAATGCCTAACACCTACAACATTTGAGAGGAAACCAAATTAAATCGGCAGTAAAATCCTAAATGAAAAACAAGCATTTGAATGAAATGAATTAGGAAATTGCTTACCAAAGCTCTTGCACCACAACTGCAGAATCTGCAAGATTTCTCAGTGTGGTAACTCTTATAAGCTTTCAGAAGCTTTACCACAGCAGCATACAATTCGCTGAGGTTTAGGAGAAAAAAATATTGCTGGCTCTACAATGGGAATTATGAGCTTTGGAACTTTTGGTGCAATAAGCGAGTTTTGTTCTTTGCAAAAAAAAAAGTATCCGAATATAAGCAGTTTGCACTATCAAGAACCGGATTTTCGAATGAGCGTGTAGTTTTGAGCTTCTATTTTTTTAGTTTCCATGCTTTTGAAGCTCACTGACTCTTCATTAATTACATTATTTCAAAACAGTTTATGAAGATTTTAATTTTTCAAACATGTTCTGTAGGATTCGATGAAGATGAAAACTAATTCTACTCGATGATCTTTACTGGAACAGAAATATACCTCAAGTTATTGAAAATGCAATTGCTAAACTTAAGTTATCTGTCTTAGCAAGGTGCTACAATTGCTGCAACTTTTTCATGAAATATTCTTAATAATTTTGTCTAAATTTAGGCTACTTCTTAGCAGATTATAAATAAAATTTTAGCTGCTAAATAACTGAAATGCAGTCTGTGTACAAGGAACAAGTTCTGATGCCGCATAAAGAAAACACTTGTCGCTTTAGCACACACTCAGGACTTCCTTACACATCAGACAAATTGACAAGCACCGCAACTTTAGACATGAAGCAAACATCTGCAGTTTTCTCAAAAGATCGTGGACTTTGTGGGGAAGACAAAGTTGGGAAAACCATAATATCGGGTAATGTTAATTAGATGTATTTCCTACTACTGTGAAATGTCTCACTTTCCTTGGTTTTGCCTGCATATACGTATTCGACTCCATGTATAAACAAAATAAGCTACTAATTGTATACATCGCATTCTTCCAATGAATAAAGGTCGAGTCTCTAACAAAATGCACAAAATATAGCTTAACCCAATAAAAAGAACAGTACTATAAAGACAGAATAAAAGTTACTTACAAACTCAACTCAGTAAGACTGGTAATAGCATTTGGTTCAAACAAAGGGTCACTAGTTATTCAATTTTAAATTGAAAACTCGAAAAATCTAGAGAATGATAAGAATATTACCTCCAAAACTCAATGAAGATTACCAGTTTATAAGGACATGTAATCAATGTGCGCATCCTCCTGTAGATAATCATGGCTTTTCGTCTCCTCAATTTCAACTGACTCCATCCTCTTTTTATCTTCTTCCCCTAATTCTTTCAAAAAAACTAAGGTGTTCTTGTGAGGTGATACTCGAGAAAAACGATTCTTAAACTTCACAAGCCTTTTCGAGGTTGAAGTTTTTCTGTCATACATGGTGAGAGAGTGATAATCGTGAATTAAAACTCCATCACTCTTCGTAACGGCTAATAATACACTATCCTTAACCCCAAACTCTTTACTCCAACTTAATGACTGATGTTCCTCTCCCTCGTTCTTCTCATGATTATCATTCTTCTTTTTCAATAGCCATGTGTCAGAAGATACGGCAAAATACAAAACCCATCCAAAACCCCTATTCCAATTTAATGCCAATGGAAATCAGTAATGTCTGGTGGCAAAGGAGGTGGTGAAAGATGTTCACGAAACATTTCCTGAGACAAATCGAAAGTGATGATCATTTTCAATCCTCTGTCCAGCCAATAAATTGCTCCATTGGAAAATATACCATGTCCCATAAGATGTATGCCGGAATTAGAATTGAACTTTCCAAGGTTTCGCCATCCATTGCCACTGCCTAGAGTGTATATGTGGATCTCCACAAACTGGGTATTCAGCACATATATTCTTAAGACTTTG
This sequence comes from Papaver californicum, assembly GCA_023531435.1. Classification (NCBI taxonomy): domain Eukaryota; kingdom Viridiplantae; phylum Streptophyta; class Magnoliopsida; order Ranunculales; family Papaveraceae; genus Papaver; species Papaver californicum. The sequence goes on along the minus strand of JAJJMC010025405.1, from coordinate 124,102 downwards.
TACTCTTTGGTTGAAGAAACATAACCAAAGTGCCTCGTCTCCCATTATTCTGTTCAGTATCACGATAATCTCTCTTAATTTCTGGAAGCATAACATATTCTCTATTGATGGGGTTATAAATACAAACAGATCGGCCTTGAGAAAGACAGATCAAGCCATTACATGAACCAACAAAGCTAGTATCCCTCAACGGAACGGCATATGTGCATGTACAACATTGAAAATTCGGCATGTATTAATTAATAAAAAAAATATAATTTTCGTAGTGAGGCAGCATTATTGGTGATTTAGGTGAAATATATAGTTAATATTGTGGTGAATTTATAATGCAGTTTTTCGACCACAAAATAATATTGTTTTCGATCACAGAATAATATTGTGTCATATGACATATACTAGTTTACTTGCCAATTTTAATGCTAAATTGGTAATTTTAGGTTCCTAAATTTATGTAAATCTGAGGATGCAAAACTAAATTTTATTCATTTAACAGTTTTTGGGGCACAATCAAGATTTCAGGTTATTGAAATTACTTTGGGTGACAATTCATGTTAATTTCTAGTTTCAATGGCATATTTAGGGTCACTATACATGGATATTTTAGCCCACTAGAAAAGTATTGGATTTCTAAGCAAAATTCAGCTCATAAAAAATATTTTAGGTACATTTTCTTCATCGGGTAAATCTTTTATTAATTAACAGATTTTGGGCAATGATGCGAATTTTAGGTTCGATGCGAACTCTAGGTTATGAGATAGATTCCAAGTAACGAAGTAATTTTTAGGCAAATTTTGGGGTGCTTAGCAAATTTAGGTCACTGATAAATTATAGGCCAAGGTGCAAATATTATACCATGTCGTGGATTTTGGGTCTCTTGTCTACGTTCGTTGCAAAAAATAACAAATATCCGATTCACAATTTGAGGGATATGAAAAAATTTACTTGGTTTTTTTATTTTATATCTGTAATTAGAAGAAAATTAAAATTTTAATAGATTTTTATTTAAATCCCTATAAATAGTATTTTTTTCGTCTAAATTTAGTTGATAAAATAGTGTTTTATATGCCTATTAAAAAAAGATGAAAAGTATTTTTATTTATTTTTCTGTATATGCCCCTTAATTTTACTTTAATTTCCTAGTTTCTAGTAGTTCACGCACGTAATTCTAACTTAGGAACTATTCCAGCGTAGGATGAAATTAGAAAGTTTGTACAAAAATATCAAGGACAGAGGGAGTAGGAGAGTAGTTATCAATTCAGTACGTACCATTATCTAGTGATTTATTATCTAGATAATGGTAGTAAGATAAAGAATTTCGGAGTAGAAAATTCAAAAATTCGTATGCTAAATCAAATTAAGATATGAAACCTCTGAGACCAGATATTGCAATCAAGAATTTTGATTGTATGCGCATTATGCTGAATTTTGATTTTGTAATAAACAAATGTCCATTCTTTTCTGTTCCGTTTTCCACCATATTGCTTGATAACACAGCTTACAGAACATTTCTCGAAAGTTCCTTATTTGTTCACCTCACCTCACATCTCATGATATAGTATATTCACTGTTTTTACTCACTATGAATTGCACTCCATTTTAGCTCAGCTTACTAAAGCACAAGGCTTTTTTTAACCATATGGCCATCGCGAGCTTAATTCCCGCAAAAGGTCGTAAAAACTATGAGGTTTGACAGGTTGATTAATCAATGAATTTATATCGTGTGCATATAAATCCTATCCCACACTGAAAACATGAGAGTTTAAATATGGTTCATGTCAGATAATCAAGCAGAGCAGAGAAGATGATCTAACATAAAACCCATACATTACGATATTTGGTGCTTGCTCTTTCACCATTTATTATTACACATTAGTACTAGATTATATATATATATATATATATATATATACGTATAAGCTAATGACAGTCTGGGTGATAACCCAACTTCTTCTTTTTTGTCTAAGAAGAGATATCAATGGTCTTAACGTTGGTTTTCTTAACTTCTTGCTTTGGAACAGTAACTGTAAGCACTCCATTTTCTATGGTGGCTTTGAATTGATCCAACTTGGCATTCTCTGGCAGACTAAATCTCCTCACAAATTTACTGCTGCTGTGCTCAACACGGTGCCACTTATCGATCTTCTCTTCTTTATCTATATTCCTTTCACCCTTAATCTGTAGTACCTTCTCTTCAACAACTTCCACTTTCACCTCTTCTTTCTTAAGTCCTGGAAGGTGAGCTTTGAATATGTGAGCTTCTGGGGTTTCCTTCCAATCAACTCTAGTGTTGGAAAATCTTTCAGTGTCATTAGAGAACTCAGGGTTAAAGATATGGAGAGGATTAGAGAGAGGGAAATCCTTATACGGATTCCATACGTCGGCAAGACAGAAAGGATCGAAAACGTTGGTTTTTCTGTCACCAAAGAAGCTTGGAACAATTGACATGATCTTCTTTTCTCTGTCTCCCTGTGCTGATTTGCGGAAAAAACTAATTGGTGATTGTTTTGGTGAAACCGATCACCGGAAAAAGCTGTGTGAAGTATTTGTAGTGCTTCTTCATGTGATGGTTTGAGTTCATGGGATGTGGGATTTTATAAGGCGAAGATGAGAATTTCTGGCAGAGTGAAGTAGGAGCAATTGGATGGAAGAGTAAACAAGGTAAAGTTTCTTTATTATTCTAAAATTTCTTCATCATTTCGGTGCTAAATGTAAGTGCTAGTCATTTTCTCTTGGTGGAATCAGGTTCATTGAGGATGAGTATATATATATACATCTTTAATGAATAGACTAGCTCTAAACTGGACTTCGATCTTCTGCTCCCTGTGGGGTTTGGCCCAGCACAACTTGCCAAAAAAAAATAAAATCCCGCACAACTTGTTTTTGTTTTTTTATCGATTAAGATGAGTGCATTGATAAAAATAAGAAGGTACAAAGATAATACCACCCAGCATAACAAGACTTGGATCTCTAGAAGGTTAGAAGGAATATAATTTATTTTCATGTTTATTAGTGAATAAAGGATTGAGGAGAATAGAAAATAAGGGAATTCAAAACTTATGAGAGGCGGTGGGTTTAGTCTTTTAGGATTCTCCTTTCTTAGGGATTAGGGAATAGGATTATTGGGAATGAGATTTTTTTCCCACAATATAAACACGCTATAGGTGGAATATACAACAAGAAGAAAAGAAACCAGCATAAAAAAATGAAAAAAAAATATATCCTAGAGTTCAAAAGGGCTTAAATACAAAACTTCCCGATTAATAATCACATGTTATCTGGTTGTAAATCCAGAACAATAATTTAGTCGGGTATATCTTGTCTTTGAAAATCATAACTAAAAACGTATGTAGGTGAACAATTTTATAATACGCCAATTTAAATCTAAGTTAATGAATTTTATGGTTTATCCTTAATTTTAAAATTGTATCTAAGACGATATTGAACCTATTAAAATTCTTTAATTTTAAAATTGTTAAATAACGTGATATACAGTAGAATCTGTTTTAAAATTATACAAGGAATATATAGAAAATTATGGATATTTTCTTACTTTCAAAAGTTTGTGAGGCTTAGGGATTTTCTTTTAACAATTTTAACGCCACAAGTATTAGAAACTCGATGAGTGTCTTCTCAATTAGAAAGTAATTATGGGCCACATGCTCCCTTTGCATTCGTCCATGCTTGGTGATAAGACATATCTCCAAAGACGAAATTAGATATGTTAATATCTAACATATGTTAATATTGTAGGATATGATAAATAAAGCTATTAATAATGTGGATGACATGATAGAAAAGAAAGGGTTTTCCCGGCAAGAAGAAACAAAACAAGATGCTGGCGATGTTGAGATTGACCAAGAAAAGGATTTATTGGTTGAAGACGGTGAACAAAAGAAAAAGTCTGACAATGTTGTTTTCGAAGATAATTTTGAGGTGATAATTTATTTTGATTTGATTTGATTTGATTTGTTTGTTGTCAATGAATCTGATTTTTTTGAAATCAATAAATCTTGCAGGTAATGAGTCTGTCTAAAGAAACACAACAAGATGATGCAATGGAATCAGAAAGGTTTCAGCATATTTGAGTTCAGATTCAAGGTTTGACTGAAGATTTTGAAGGTTGTTTGTTGGAATCAGAAAAGGTTTCATCAACTGAAGGCAAAGTTCAGGAGCAACAAGTGATGGAACCAGAAAAGGTTTCATCATCTGAAGGAAAAGTTCAACGACTGATTGAAGAGGTTTCGGAGTTAACTCCGAACACAATTGAAGAATTAAAGGTGGCTGAGCAAGTTGAATCTGAAATCAACAAAGCGAAGCAACCGACGGATAATGTAATAGAAGAAGTTTTGGAGATAACTCCAAACACAGCTGAAGATATCAAGGTGGATGAACAAGTTGAATCTTCTTTGTCGAAGACTGAATTGAAGAGTGTAATAGAAGAAGTTTCTTAACTGACTCTAAACACAATAGAAGATATCAAGGTGGTTGAGCAGGTAGAATTGGAAACCAACAAAAGTTCTTCGTCAAAGCCATAGATCGAGATTGAAGTGTCAACTCAGGGTTCAAGTGATGAAAGTGTTCTTCATCAAATGGAAGATGAATATGCAAAGAAGGGTTCTACATCAAATCCAGAAAGTAAAGGCATGTGCAACTGCTCAGTTATACAATGAAAAAAGATGTAATTGATTTAGAAGATGATATGCCTCACTTCGGTTCGGGATTGACATAAAGTGACAGTGACAAAGAAGATAGTAAGCATGAAGACGTCAGTCCCAAACACAAAGTGAGTAACATAATATCAAGAATGAGGAAAAACAAAAGGAATATGCAAGCACCTGTTAATATGTATGATTATACACTTGGGGAAGTTAAGAAGAAGAAAATAAATAAGAGTCGTTGTATTAGCAGAAAGTACTCTAGAAAATCGGAGAAGAAACATACAAAAAAAAAGGAGGTGAAATTGAAAGAAGTTGACAATTTGAAGATTATGCAGGTACTCGATTCAAATCAGAAACCACTCGTGTGCAGATATTTTAAAATGCATAATGAAAGTTAAGTGACATTCATACTATTCAGTTTTTTGGTTTTATAATTTCAGTGTTGAAACCAAAATGAGAATACATTTCTTTCAGTTTATTTTATTTTTCTTTAATCATTAATTTATTTTTCAACAATTTAACAACAGTGACATGGCATGGGAGAAAAAAGAGCTTGGATTGTACATAACGGGAAAGAATATGAATAACTTGATAAGAAAGGGTGATATCGTCGGAGATACGATTGAATTCTAATGCTGAAATTGCAAAAAAACATATCAAAGAAAAACTTGAAACCAGATGGTACTCTTATGTACAAAGGGAAGTTTTTATAAGCACATATGTCTATGTAAGTTTCCTCTAAATTCTCTCATAAAAGTTTCTTTCTCAAACCAAATTAGAACTTGATTTTTTATTTTTTACTGAATTTCAGACATTACACTCAATCGGGAAAAATTGTCGCTCTGCAATTGAAGCTTTCATCGACAACATGGATTACAATCCAGAATTTATATTCGTTCCATTGCTCATAAAACTTAGTGAAAAGTTGTACCACTGGACATTGCAAGCTTTTGATAATGAGACTGGATAATTTTCTCACTACAACTCCATGGCTTCTAATTAAGATGAATGCAGCAAAAGTGATGAAAGCATGAAAGAAAGAATGGTGTCAGCATTCAAACAACATGTTGCAAAGCTCTCCATAGACCCGCAAGTCAATCAAAAAAATTCGTTTTGAACACCCCTTTGTCTTGTCAGCAAGATGTGTAAGTGCTTTAAAAGAACTTGTGTTTAGAGATCTTCTCTTCACTATCTTCATTTGACTCCTTTTTTGTTTTGTTCAAATCTTGTTTTCTTAATTTCAGGAATGATTGCGGCCTTCATGTTTGTTATTACATGAAGAGCCTCTTAAAAGCAAATTTTTCGTCTAAAGCACATATAAAACAAAAGGTGCAGACTATGAGGCCAATGTTGTAACTTAAAGTTGACAATTTTAGCTTAGGAGGAAAGTAATAATGGAGAAATACAGGCAAAGATTGCTTCACAATAGGGTGGAGAAGGACTAATTGCAATGCACAGGAAGAGGAGTCAAAGAAAGCTTACCGAGACTAAGGATTTAACGAAAATAAAGCTTTCTACGTAAGGGTACTGGAAGGTTCAGTTATGCAATTTTTTTGTTTCTTTCCAGGTGTGTCTCGTACTTTGCTAGGTGCAAGTTTTAGAACTAAGAACATTCTTTTTTAAGTTATTAAGTTGAATTTTTGGTTTTACTGGTGGTCGTATTATAAAACATTGACTTTTAATCAAGATTTTGTGATATTTTTCTCTCTTTTTTTTGGTTTTTTTTATACCGGAAGTGACGGATCCAGGATGAACATACATATCACAAACGTAAACAAAAATGATAGAACCAGAAAAAGTTCCATCATTTTTTTGGTTTCATCTTTTCCAAATGAAAACAATGATGGAACCAAAAAAAGTTCCATCAATTTAGAGATGAAAAACAAACTGAAGAATGTGAAAAACTATGAAAACTATTTTGGTTTCAACAAATTATAAAGGCCTGCAACTCTGACAAACTTAATCTAAAATTAAAAAAACATGAAACACCTATAGAAAATTAACATGTTTAACTGTAAAAAAATATAAAAAAAATAATAAATAAGAAAATGTAGATTAAAACATATAGTAGTCTAAACGAAAACTGAAAATGAAAGTCGATGAAGTGTAGTCAAAATGAATTCACATCTACAGCGTAGGGCATGTCCTTCGGTTATGGGCAGTCAAAACATGGCAGCTACCACAAGTTCTCATCTTCTTATTAGGAACCGAACCTGTAATATGAATTCTCTTCTTCTTCCTTAGACCTGATTGTGGTAGAGCATCAAGACCAAGAACAACATATTTTGGAGACACAATCACAGGCCTTTCAATTGTGGGAACATGATTAATTGCTCTTGCATAGGATTCACGGTAGAACTTTACTTTAAAGTAGAACTCGACATACTTATACGGATCTTCTTCATTTATCATGATACAACGGATAGCGTAGGCACAAGGAAAACCGTTGATGCGCCAGCGGTTGCAAGAACATGTTCTTCTTTGCAAATCGACCTTTTGTGTTAATGTAGAATGAACTTCAAACACATATTGCGACGACTTGGTGACACTGTATTCACGGTCGTGCATCTTGTTGTTGTATAGTTCAATTTCAAATTCTGGACATAAAGTTTCTCGCCACTTCAATAATGTTGCACATTCCTCGCAACGTACATACATTTGATTCATAAGCTTCACTCTGGTCTCATCAACCATCATGGCTATAGGCTTTTTTCTCTCTTCAAGGATCCAACTATTGAAACTCTCAGCGATGTTTGAACACAACCTACCATAACGACGACCCAGGAAATAAAGACTTGCCCATTTATCAACCGGAGCTCTACTTAGATAATCTTGTAACTTCTGATTTTTGACCTACAACAACTTCTCCCAGTTCTCTGAAAATTTTGTATGTGTATTAGCATACGCACATTTTTCAAACAATCCCAGCACATAATATAAATCTTATTGGCCTTCGAAAAATATGTATTGATAGTGTTCTTCATATGCCAATAACACCAACCATGAACAACATCAGGGAATACAGAAGGAATTTGATTTACCAAACCACTACCTCGATCACTCACAAAAGTAAGCTTTTTACACAGAGGAGAAAGGACTTCCTTCAAATTCTCAAAAAACCATTTCCAGTTCGCGTCATTCTCCGATGAAACCACAACATAAGGTTTATAACAATTCTAGTCTACAAGGAACCCATACTACAATTCAAAAAACGCCACGGGCAATGGTTAGTTACAATTTCCTTTTTTTTTTGTACATATTTATCATATTTCATCCGTAGATAGTAGTTTGGATCATGCTCTTGATTAGTTGTCACAATGTTAATTTGAAGGGAATTTCGATCATGGCGCAAAACACACCAAACATTCATCAAGAGACAATGGCTACACAATTTTATATATGTATCTTATTGCTTTAATTCGCATGTACTTGAACTCTCTTATATATGCAAGATTATATTATACGCTATTGAATTTTTTTATAGTGATGTGAAGGCAATATCATCTGGATGTGTTCTGCAACCATATAATTATCAAAGTGGTATTTATGTTTGTCATAATTATAAAAAAATTAATCAATATATTTTTCACTAATTAACGAGTAATATAGGGGCAGTAAAGATCGTTGCCACAAAGAACTATGTAATTTTATAGATTTATTTAGATTAGCAAAACTAAAATAAACACTGAAAAACGGGGGTTTGGTTTAATTAACTAAGTAAAAAAAATAATAAAAAAAAATTAGATGAAAAGATGATTAGGAAATAATTCGTTGTTAAACTCTGTAAACTGGCAGCCTTATCTACCAGTAAACTCCATCAACTTCAACCTTCATTCATTGCCAAAAACCAACAGACTTTCTCCATCAACTATCACTATTGCTACCCCATCACAAACCCATCAGTGGCATCACGATCAATCATCCATCAATCAGACCAAGCTCACGTCTTCCATCAACAACTCAGACAACATACCCTGTTGAGTTCCTTCTCGAGTCCTATCCTATCTTTTGTTGGTTCTACAACAATGGAAAAACACTAAACAGAGAAAATTATTAACGTTAGAGAAATTTATGAATTGATAAACACTCTGATGTTGATGCACACTCACAAGGATAGAGCCACCTGCTCAGCAAATTGTCCTTAAGACAATAGTTCTCGGGTACTCCTCAATAATGAGAGATGATATACCCCAACAAGGAAGATGTGTCCAGGATAGAACTGCCCGTTATGATTTGGATTAGCACAATACAAATCACCCTCATACGAACTCAACATCAAGATATATGGAAGGGAAATAAACACTAAATTTGCGGAAAACAAAACAAGAAGAGGGGAAAAGAGCTAGGGATAGTAGCCTGCTCTGGAGTGGTTTGAAATGGAAAATATTTTTTCTTTTATAGCCAATAGATGGAGTGAAATTAGTGGGTTAATTAATGAGAATAAATTTTGTATTGATTAAAATTAATTCCATGCATTAATCATGGTCATTATGTTTAAAACGGTAATAAAACGGTCAACAAATATTTTCTCATTAAAACAACTTAATTTTGGCCGGGTCATACGCACCCACATTTAAAACAAAATATAAGGAAATACTTATTTTCAAAACTGTAAGTCCTGGTTGGTCCGCAGCCTTAGCTACGCCCGCACACATACTCAATCCCGCAGCACATAAGCACCGTAAGCTCCACAAGCTCGCAAGCAGGTGTGCTTCTGTGCGAAGCACCGTACATATGTGAAAAGTATGCTTACTTCAACTAGCCCATTGCCTTAGTCCTCCCCCAACCACAAAATAGTCCCCAAACGGCCCACCCTTTGTAGCAATTTTTATGGTAATAAAGGGAGGAAACATCTTTAGTCTAACCAATGTGGGACTAAAGGTTCATTCACAAAAAAGTGAAAATGAGCTACTGACTCTTAGTGACCCATAGGTCCTAAGATCCATTCCTACCAAGACCAATAAATCATTTTAAGTTCATTTTCTCCAACATCTTTCTCTGGCAGCATCAACACAGACACAAGCGCCAACATCTCCTCAGCAATGTTCCATCTTCATCTCAGACTCTTCTGTCTGCCAGCAATCTCCCATGATCATCGAACCATCACAGCCTCCATCAAAGTCTATTTTCTCTTCTCAAAACATCATTTCAATTCCAACCCATGCCTTCTATCATCTTTAATGACACACCAAGGCTCGAATATCATCTCTTCACTGAATCATCCATGGCATCAACTTCTATTATCATTGATCAAAATAACTTCTATGTTCGCGTGAAGAAGAGGAAGAAGGTGGCAACCCCGAGAAGAAGAGTTGGTGCTCTTAGTAGTTTTCAAATAACCGGCATCCCTTAGCGGAAGAAATGATTCCAGTATAATTATTTGAATCTCATCTTCCCCTTAACCTATGATGGAGTGAAAATAGTAGTTGCCCTTGACATGAACATTTTGCCTTTAGTTCCATTTTTGCTAATCACTTTCTCATACGAAGTCGGAATGACTTCATTCTTTCGCAGTTGGCTTCTTTTCTTCGTTATCTACGTGATGATGATAAGAAATCCTGAATTTGGACGAGTTACATCTGGTCTTTGACTCTTCTTCACTAGTAGTTCTTTTTTACGTGCACAATTAAATGTCAATTCAATTCTTTTGGATGATTTCACATACTAAAAGATAACTACACAAAAACAAACGTAATATACGATAATTTACAAAAAAAACTAGTAAATATGTGCATGAAATTGATATTCAAAATATATAAAATATGCACTTATCAATTGACAGTCGATGTATCCATATAACATCTATCCACAAGGAGTTCTACCGTTGGGCATGTATCAACAAGATGTTATGCTAACTCTCAGGGTGTTTATTCTGGAAGTCTAATTCATCCATATAATTTTGTAAACTCTCCGCTCCCAGGAACAATCCCGATAAATAACACAGCATGTCGCAGCAAGTATAAAATTACCTTGTCTTACCTTATACTTTTATCTAAAGTTTTACCATGCAGTATATTCATTATCAGTAGCTTGGTTATATATAATTAGTTTATATTCATCTTTATAAGCTTCCTCACATAAAATTGATGCCTAACTTTGCTTTGTAAAACTCCGCTAAATTTTGATAGACTTTCTCACATCAAGATCTTGGATAAAAAGAATTTGCTCAAAACAAGAAGTGTTCAGAGTTGAAGAAAGCATTGAGGCCGAGGAGAACTTGTCAAAAAAAATTTATAACTCAGAATGAGAATGTATTCAAAGCAATTAAAAAATACGAGACAACTATTTTTTTTTTATACATTTTTTTTATCGGGGCATTTTTAGGAGATACAATAACTTTTGAATAAATTATGTGCTAAGAAAATAATTTCTTTTATCTTTTTTATTGTTTACCGATTTTATCATACGTTATACGATACAAATCTACTACTATTAATATTAATTCCCATCACCATTTTTTTTTTCCAGTAAACGCAAAAAAAGATAAGAATTTTTTTTAAATTTACGATTGAAAAAAATAACCTAATTGCTATATATTAACGAATCAGGTGATAAGTTATAGCTAAATATGCTTTCCATATATCAAGAGGCTAATTAATAAAAAAAATCAATTTTAATTGAAAGATAACTGCCCGTTTTTAGCTAATGGGAAAATTTGTTTTCTGGACATTCTTTACAGGATGTGCACAAAATTGGAGTCAAGAGATAAAAAAATATCGAACCTTTTATGAAAGTTGGGAATCTCAAATCTCAATGCAAACCCCAAAATCCATTAAATCTCTATTACATTAGATAGATAAATCATCTAATTTTTTTGTTTTTCAATTTATTTTCATCGGACTTGATTCATTTCAAAAAACTCAAATCAATATATAGAAATTAAATACTCTTTTTAATTTAATTTAGTTATTTAAATAAGGTTTTTTTCTAGTTTCATAATACTTACTTAAATTGATATTTTTTTATATAATTTCTAAAACAACTTTTGTACTTTTATCTTGAAAATACAAATTATTATTTAAATACACTAATACTTAGTTTGACTAATGCGTTTAAGATCCAAACACTAAATTATATAAATTTAAGACCCAAACATTAAAATCGTACTATAATTTATGATCCAAATACAAAATAGCCCGTGATCTAATAATGAAAAACTCTAAAAAAAAATATTAACTACAAATAGATGATTATCTTTTATTTTTTTCGTAGTATGGTAAGTTATACGTCTTTTTCAGCATTGCTTTAATGTCAACTAATGTGTGCTTTTCTTCGTCTTTGTCTAAGCTTTCGAACTTAGAAGAGATATATATTCATAGAGGGGCCAGGCTAAGGTTACCAACACTAATTCATTGTTAAATACTTGATGGTGTCAAAGAAAGTCATTCACTGTTACTCAAGTATACATATACGGCTTCACAGGCGTTGAAACAAATTAAAAATGTCAAATATAGCAATTGATGATGTAACAGTGATGTGATTATCGCGACGTACAGAAAGTCATGAGGTATTATTAATCTATCATATGTGTGAAATCAAAGTTTTATATATGGATCGTCGACATTCTAATTGAAGAAATAGTCAAAGTGATGCCACTACGAGCGACTCTTATTTCATACACTGAAAAGGACTAAAAATTAATGGCTATTTGTCAATGCATTCCGCAACTACCATTTTGATGGACGACAGTTTCTAACTTTCTAGAGGTGAGCAATCCGAAAACTCATAAATGGCAAGTTGGATAACTAGTTGCCTTAAAATCTATCTATTTGACAAGCAACTTGCCCATCGTGGTCCAGTGGGAGGACTTTACATAACAAAAAGGAGAAAATCATCACTAAATGCAAACAAATACATCACGTACATGCGTACGCACGGTGGTCTATCGATCCTTTAGAGTTTCAGAATTTTGAAACTAGAGGTGTCACAAAAGGATAACGGGCTTGTGGTAGCCAAGGGTTCTCCCGTACGTTTTCCCTCGTTTTGGGAAACAATTACTAAAACAAATGAACCCTTTAAAGCCGGTAGGATTGTGACATTATTCTTATTTTATAGACATTACTTACTAATTATAGAGTTGACATTACTGTAGTGTTCTAATTGCTGAGATCACTTTTATCACCCGAGTATTTTCATAGAATATTCATGAGACTCTTGATAAGATAATGAGCCGGACAAAACTGATCCTTAGGGTATACCATGAGACCCTTTCACAGATGCGGCGTAATGGATTCACTCCCTTAATTCATAGAATATGAATTAGAACGTCTCTATGATATTGCCTGCATATATAAATATCAACCGATTTCCTCATTTATTCAATATCTCCAACAACACTTCATACATCTACCAAACTAACATATATTACTCTCTAAAACTAGAGACTTTCAACTCTTTCTTGTGAAAGGAGATGGCTGGTGAACAGGGAGAGCCAGGGAGCTCCATGCACGGAGTGACTGGCAGAGAACCATCTTATGCTTTTTCTGTGGCTTCGCCGATGGTTCAGACAGATAAAACTGCACATTTTGATCTACCTGTGGACTCTGAGCATAAAGCAACAAAATTTAAGCTTTTCTCGTTTGCTAATCCACATATGAGAACTTTCCATCTCTCATGGATGTCTTTCTTTACTTGTTTTGTATCAACATTTGCTGCTGCTCCTCTTGTTCCTATCATTAGGGACAATCTTAACCTGGTTAAAGGAGATGTGGGTAATGCCGGAGTCGCTTCTGTCTCGGGTAGTATCTTTTCTAGGCTTGCCATGGGAGCTGTTTGTGATTTACTAGGTCCAAGATATGGCTGTGCCTTCTTGATGATGCTCTCTGCACCAACTGTATTTTGTATGGCTTTAGTTGGATCTCCTGGCGGTTATGTAGCTGTTCGTTTTATGATCGGGTTTTCTCTTGCTACATTCGTTTCTTGCCAGTACTGGATGAGTACTATGTTTAACAGTAAGATTATTGGGACAGTAAATGGTACTGCTGCAGGGTGGGGAAACATGGGTGGTGGTGCCACTCAACTTATTATGCCTGTGCTTTACGAGATAATCAGAAAAGCCGGTGCCACCCAATTTTCAGCGTGGCGTATTGCCTTCTTCATCCCTGGTTGGATGCATATCATTACAGGGCTACTTGTTTTGATCCTTGGACAAGATCTTCCCGATGGAAATCTTAGTGCCTTACAAAAGACGGGAACTGTTGCCAAAGACAAGTTCTCCAAGGTTTGTTCTTTTCTTCTATCTCCTCAATTATTCAGTCCACGAATTAAGTTTCCTATTTGAGAAACTGAATTGTTCATCTGACAAATTATCATCACTCTCTTTTGTTTAGGTACTTTGGTATGCTGTAACAAACTACAGGACATGGATCTTTGTTCTACTCTATGGATACTCCATGGGTGTCGAATTATCCACCGATAATGTCATCGCTGAGTACTTCTTTGACAGATTTGATCTAAAGCTCCACACAGCTGGTATAATAGCTGCTGCTTTTGGTATGGCCAACTTCTTTGCTCGCCCAATTGGTGGCTATCTCTCAGATATCGGTGCCCGTAGATGGGGAATGAGGGCTAGATTATGGAACCTATGGATCCTCCAGACTGCAGGAGGTCTCTTTTGCATATGGCTTGGTCTTTCTGATTCACTTATAATCTCAATCGTGGCTATGATCCTTTTCTCTATTTGTGCTCAAGCTGCATGTGGAGCCACATTTGGTGTCATTCCATTTGTTTCTCGACGATCACTGGGTATCATTTCAGGTTTAACCGGTGCCGGTGGTAACTTTGGTTCCGGATTAACCCAATTCTTGTTCTTTACAAGTTCAAGTTACTCAACTGCGAAAGGACTCACCTACATGGGAATTATGATTGTGGCATGTACCCTTACAGTACCATTAATACACTTCCCTCAGTGGGGAAGTATGTTCTTTCCACCTTCAAAACATGTCGAAAAATCAACAGAAGAGCACTACTACGCAGCCGAATACACAAAGGAGGAGAAGGACCAGGGATTGCATGAAAACAGTCTTAAGTTCGCTGAGAATGCTAGGTCAGAACGTGGTGGCCGAGTCGCTTCTGCACCAACCCCACCGGGATCCACACCTCAGCATGTTTAACTTAAAAGTTGAACAGACACGGGACACCGTCACATGGACACGCTATATATGTATCCACGGAAAAGTGGTACTTAAGGGTCCAACCCTGATTATGATCTCTAAATTTTCCGATTATAAAAAAACAGTTCAATTTGATTTTCGGAGTGTTTTAAGAAAAATAACTAGTCTGATGAACATCAAGGTTCGGACAATAAAAGTGTTGTGTAGAGGTTTTTTTTTTTTTGATTGTGAGATGGTTCATTCATTATAAAGGATAGAAATTAAGAAAAAAGAGTTTTAATTTTTAACCTATAAATAAAAAAAGAAGAAAAAAGAATGATATTTATGATAAACAAGGTCTTTTTATTCCGGACTAGTTCATCAATAGATTTATATCTATAAAGGATTTCGTGTTTTCATTTACTTTAGGTTTCTTGTTATGAAATATTCACCATGAAGCAACCCACTGAACGTCAATATTCACCACTATCAAACCCGATTGGAAGTCAGAAGATCCATAGTACCTGCAGCCTTTCAGACTTGATATTCATCATTTTTGAAAGCGGGCGGGGTCATTTTCCTATCACACGGTGCTGACTTGACTGCCATAGAACGTCATACTGATACTGATACTTCTTCTCTACACATACAAAATGTATGCCATGTCATATCTTTATAAGCAGGCACATGCTAGTTTTCGATTTGCAACACCAAATAACCAATGGTAATCTTCATACAATCTTGAATTATATGTTCCCTTCAGCCTATTGTCTTTCTGTCTCTTATAGCGTGTCGGGAAACGTCGCCACAACTAGGAAAATAAATAAATAAGATTAGGTAATATATAATGCATAACAAATATGTATCTTGGTAATCTATTGTAAAATTTCTAAAACTATGATTTTAAACATAGGTATATTTCTATGAATGTTATAAAAATGAATTCTATTTTAAACAAAGGTATATTTTTAAAATTATGATTTTAATTGACTTTTCTTTTTAAATTAAAAAGGATATATCAATAAAAAATTATATACAAGAAGAAGAAAAACAAAGGGATAAAGCCTCCTAACCCAAACCAAAGCAAAATATTAGTGATTACACTCCAACAATCTCCTCCCAGTGATAAAGAATTGATTAGTTGTGTATCCCTCAAAGGTACCTCTTGGATAGCACCAGAGACAAATATTTTACTTGACATCCCATACCAAGTTATCAGTTGGCATCACATGACGCCTGTTAATAACTACATTCCTATTCTTCCATATTTCCCAAATGATGGCATACAGAAACAAATCAATTATATGTTTCCTTCTACTTCTTAGATTCAAAAATTTTCATCCTCTAATCAATGAGTTAAGATGCTCCGGCATAATCCAATTCAAAGGAACCAAATCTAAAATTTAATTTCAAATTGCTTTTGGTCTCATGCAATGTAAGAATAGGTGACTGCATGTTTCTTCAGAAACATTACAAATAATACACGTGTAAGAAGGCAAAACTATACCCATGTGTTGTAGCATCGATCTTGTCGTTATAGAATTATGTAGAGAAGCCCAAACTAGAAAAGAAACCTTTGGAGGAAAGAGTTTACAATCTACCAGATTCCTAAAGTCACAGTCTGTTGACTCTTCTCTCAAACTTAGGTACAACTTCTTCGCTGAAAAGTCACCCTTCATTTTGTTCTTTTGTCCAGGTATCATCAAGATCTAATTTAATGTTTGATCTCTAATAAGTCTATGCGTTCATCTAGGTCTAACGCTCGCTTGAAGTTCCACTAGCACTTGCCTCCAATAATACCAGCAAGAATTGAGTTTTTATACAAGCTGAGCTTGAATAGTCTTGGGTATTTTTAGCCAACGATATAGTCCCTAGCCACCAATCATGCTAAAATCTGGTGTTGCTGCCATCGTTAATGTCGAAACTAGTACAAGAATGAAAATCAGTGTTCACTTTCGCAATAACCAACCACATACTCCTTCCAATTGCCTTCGTTACTTGCAAAGGTGCCAAAAAAATTGGATCCGTTCTTGTTTTTTTGCTAATAACTTTTCTCCACAAAGCTTGTTTCTCTGTATCATACCTCAAATGCCATTTAGCCAATAGAGATCTATTAACAAGCCTCTAAGTTCTATTTCCAAGTCCTCTCTCTTTATCGGGAAGTAAATTTTGTGCCAAGCAACCTAACTCTTTTTTTTGTTGTCTCCATCTTCCCCCCATAAAAATTTTCTCATCACTCTGTTCAATCTTTTCTCAATAGAAACTGGCATATGTAACACAGATAGATAATAAATTGGTGAACTAACTTAGGAGCCTTTAATTGATTATTGTTAGTATAAGAAATATGTATAATTTGATACCCATGTTTACATTCGTTATGTAGGTTTTTAAAATGTTTTTCAATGATTTAAAG
Source organism: Papaver californicum (assembly GCA_023531435.1). Taxonomy (NCBI): domain Eukaryota; kingdom Viridiplantae; phylum Streptophyta; class Magnoliopsida; order Ranunculales; family Papaveraceae; genus Papaver; species Papaver californicum. Next base: position 106,940 of record JAJJMC010025405.1, on the reverse strand, counting down.
TTTACAAATATCTGTGGTATTGTTAGATAAAATCTGTGGTATAATCGGAAAAAATATTTAAAAATACTTCTTTCTCCTCCTTACCTTAAGAATTATACAATCTTAAAGAAGGTTATCTATTTAGGGACAAAAGGAGTTTTTTTTTTTTGTTGTTGTAATCTTAGCCCTTAATTTTGTAGAGGGGTGGGTGTTTAACATGGATCGTTCACGTGGGTACGACGGGTTAAGGATTGGTCGATCATTGTTATAAAAGTTAAGGAAAGTTTAATATTTGCAGGCTAACCTCGATAAATGAATGTCCGATAAATGAATAATTTTCTTCGGTTCCAACCTGGGAAAAGGGACTAAATGAATAACCTTGATAAATGTATTAATGAATAAAAAGATTTGAATCCTTAAAAGCCCTATAAAAATATAAATAAATAATCACGAAACTTTATATAAAATTATATATATATATATATATATATATATATATATAAATAAACCAAAATACTTCATCTAACCAATAATGTTCATATAAGAAGTCAGTTTTTTAATAATATGCTACTAAAGTTTGTTGTTGTTTTTCTGCCTAAACCAAAATACACCTCGTTCTTAATTTTTTGTAATGCATAAATAACTTCTGGAATATTTTGCTCTTGTGGTCGCAAGTCATTTTTTATGGTGAAAACTACTTGTAATGCCTCTTTTAATGACATATTTTGTATGACGCTACTATCATCTGGTTAATGATGATTCTCACAATTTATTACTGGCTCGAAAAATTTCTTTATTTGTACAATTCTATAATTGTGTCATACTCGTTACGATAGTTCAAAAGATGTTCGACATCCATTAGATTTTTATAACATAAGTGATGTGATTTTATATAGTGGTAAAAAGAGGTTCGATTCTCGAACTTGTGAAGGTAATGATTTTAGAAAATATTGGACTTAATCTAAACTAATAAAAATCAGGAAAATAAACTAGATATGATTTTTAGAAAATATGGAGAAAACCAGGAATCAAGATTCGGTTATTTCTAACAATTTATGTGATTAATCGGGTAATTCTTTTAAATAAATTAAGCTCAAATATTGCCAAAATAGGTTTTATGCAAACAAGTAGAGGTAAATCATAAGCATGGGACATCAGAGGTCGTTAACCCAGCATGACCCATCAAACAAAAACACCACTACTGAATGAAAACCGTTTTTCTATTACGAAACTATGCAATTTTAATAAGTAAAGAATTATAATTAATTAATTAAAAATAGACTTACCACATAAAATTGAGAGAAAAACCTCCTCCATCATCCCAGTAAATATACTTAGCTCATGGTGAAGAAAACTTGCTCAAAAGATCTTTTCATTGCTCAAAATATTGATTACAAGGTTGAATAACGCTGTAGAAGCTGAACAGACGCGTTTATAAGTGTTACAGAACAAGGTTCAGCCGTTGCAAAAGGCTAAGGCAAAGAAAAGGGGGAAAGAAATTTGAAATTTAAGGCAACAGAACAGCAACACTTATAAGAGTTGCTGTGTCTTCTTCTTCGGCAGCGACAAGTTGAAGAACACGGTCACCGGCGACAGCAGCAGTGGCCAGATCGTGGGTATTCCGGTCATAATTCCGGCGACTCCGAAACTTCAATTGTAAGCTATTCTCCCCGTTCTTCTTGGCTTCTCTTGGTATATATAGGCTCTAGGGATCCTTGTGAGTCTTCTAAACCTAATAGAACTCTTTAAAACACATCCAAATCCTCCCAAATCCGAATCAAAGTATAACTCCCTTTTTCCGGCGAAACTCGGATTTGGGGCTATTTTTCCGGCGTAAACCTCTAATTCTTCACGTGTTTAATCTTGTATGGACCTCTAGTATATTGTGTACCAATTTGGGAGCAAAATATTCCAAAAATTTCATGAATCAAAGTGTACAGTTGCATTCCGTCCGATCCCGTGACTGGCTTGACTCGGTCAACTCGGGTTGACCTATTTGACTCGGGTTTGACCCGATTTTGACCGAGTTGACTCGAGGGTACCCCTTATCCACTTCTAGGATGCCGAATAACACTTGTCCTTGGGTGCCTTTATCACTTTTTAAGCCAATTTTTCTACAAATCTTTATTCTTCAAATGTACCTACAAAAGCATAAAAACGCGTAATATTTGCAAAATCGAATACTAACTTAATAGAAACTAAGGTGCAAACTAGACACTAAAATGTGTCTATCAATAAGTTACAATTGATATTAGTTAGTTTTGAGTATGTTCTTCTGATTGACCAGTTTTTTGCTCTAAAATATTTAAATTAGATATATAAAATACTAAAAATATTTTCTAAATAAATAAATATTTATTTATCGATAAATAAATATTTGTATTTATAAATAAATAACCTCATGAATATTTTTTTCACATACGAGAGGCAGTTAGACTGTAACTATTAAATGGAATTAAAGTTATATATACGTCATAGCTTAATCTGTTCAGCGCTAGCCAATTGGATTTTTAATTTGATTTGTAGTAGTTTCCCCATGCTCGCTCGACCGTAATTTCCATCTGTGGGACAAAACCTCAAAATTTTAAAAAAGAATTCTTTTTTGAAATATCAAAAGCTTAATTCGAATGATTGACGATGATGATGGATCAATGGTATTTATTTATTTATTTTATTTTATTTGAACATTTAGAGAACAACAGTACACTACACGAGCATTTAACCATAAACATACATCTTCGATAAAGCTGATCACAGTTGATGATCATATCCTACCACTACAAGTTGATGAGCTATCCACGTACACATAGCTCGGTTTAGAGTTGGAAATCTGAACTTTTCCTTTTGTATTCTCGAAGACTTTTTCGGCCATGATAGCATCACAACCATCAGCTCTTTTAATCTCCAATTTAGCTTTCTGATAGTACCCCGTGCCCCTCACTGCATCTGATATGAAATTGTTATCAAAACCGATCACAGTTGCTGCTTCTGCTTTGGCACCATATACCAATCTCTTGATTCGTGAGAGCTGGATTGCGCCAAAGCACATTGGACAAGGCTCACAAGAAGCATATAGTTCACAGTCAGAGAGCTCAATTCTATTGAGCTTTTGACAGGCCTCTCTAATCGCGGTCGATCCATGGTTTTCAAAACAATGTTATGGCAGCTCACAATTACTTCCCCATTTCGAACTACAACTGCGCCATATGGTCTTCCATGTCCAAGCTCAACCCCCTTGTAGGCTTCGCCAATTGATTGTGTTAAGAATAAGTGATCACTTTCAACGTGAGCATCTTCCATGCCTGAAATCTGAATATTGGGTAGATACTGAATAAGATGGAAGAAGAGAACAGAATCATTAAATATGTTGACTCAAATGGGTGAAAATGAAGCAGTGTTGAGGATTATCCGCTTAGCTTCATTTTATAACACTCATTTCTATCTTCTTCTTTTCTTATAACTATTAGAAAAAAATAAAAATAAAACACAAAAAGGGGGAAAAGGGCCTACCTCCGGAAAGGGGGTGGGGTGGAGGGGAGAAAGTAAAAAGCTATGATTGACGAAACCGGTAGGTAGGAACATCCATCATGCCACCTCCCATTGCAGGCAGAAGAAAGTCATGCGAAATGCTCCACCAGCGCTCGATAGTAGACCCTGCTTCCTATTTGGCTATCACATGTGCAGATTTACCCAGTGAACTAGCATCTTCCATTGAACCAAGTTATCATTCGAGATCCCAAGAATACTATGCATTGAATCACATTCGAATCATAGCATCCTCATGTTGTAGTATCGATCAATTCTAAAGCGTGGATAGCTCCCAAAACTCCGCATTAGCTGGCGTATCTATGCCCTGAGATGCTGCAAAACAACCCATTATAATTATTAAGTGATCTTCTATACATATTAATGTTGGAATCTTGCAACAATGAACAACAACGTTAGATGTATCAAAATAATATATATAAAGAACTGAATTGAAAAACAACTCTACCACGAACAACTACGAGGGCAGAATTACAGGTTCAACAAGTTGTCCTTAACACATTAGTTCGCGGGTATACTCGAGAAGAGTAATGCTAAACCCCAACGTGCGAAGATGTGTCCAGGATAAGACTGCCCGATATAGCTTGTATTAGCACAACACAAACTACCCACTCTTGAACTTAGCAACATAGAAGAAAAGGAATTAATCAATCAAAAACGTTTTTTGGATCCTATTTAAATCTGAAAACCGTTTTATATTTATAGAGAAAAGATTAGGGTTTTGGAAACCTTTAGGGATTAGGATTTCTTGTAAAATAATGGATCATGGATGATGTCTAATTCGTAGGCCCAATACATAGGTAGCCCATTACATAAGTTAGCCCATGTATTATTTGCCCACCCCATTCCACCCATAGTGGAATCCTTCTCTAGAATATCCAATTATGGGACTAAACTAAAGAGTTTCATTCACTCAAGAAAATGAGTGAGCATCCAAGACCAAAATTAATTTAGTTTAAAACTCATTTTCTCCAACA
>JAJJMC010025405.1:87803-102428 GCA_023531435.1 Papaver californicum | reverse complement strand
CATCCAAGACCAAAATTAATTTAGTTTAAAACTCATTTTCTCCAACAGTTAACTGTATCCAATATCTTCTATATATATTAACTGTATCCTATACAACTGTAGGTAGTAATGATAGAATGTTCTATCATTAACTCTAGTGATCTTCTGTAATACTCTCTTGTATACTCTCAATTAATATATTCTCCTCCCATTGGTAGAATTCTGTCACAGAGGATTCATATTTTCATATGGTATCAGAGTCATTACCCTCTTCTTTCTTCTTACCTTCAACTCAATGGCATCTGTAGAAAACTTAGATACTACTTCTCCTTACCCTCTTCCAAAAATCAGTAATTTAGTTCAACTTCTGTCCATCAAACTCACAGATGAAAAAATTTTAGTTTGGAAGAAACAACTAATTCCTATTCTTCGATCTAATGACCTATATCAATTTATTGATTCTGAAATTTCTCCCCCTCCCTCCCATATTCAAGGTCCCAACCCAGGTTCATCTCTTCCTAATCCTCTCTACTCTTACTGGGCTAAATCAGATGTACATCTTCTTACATGGCTTCAAGCCACCTTCACTGATTCTGTTATGGCTAGTACACTTGCCTTTGAAACTTCTAAAGATCTTTACAATATTTAGAGAACACTTTCAACTCCAAAGTCACAGCTAGAAATTATCAGCTTCGTTTTCAACTGCAAACAATCCAACGTAATACCCTTTCTGTCTCTGACTATCTTGCTAAAATAAAATCCATCTCTGATTCCCTATCTTCTACTCCAGCTCCTGTAAGTGATAGTGAACTTGTTCATCACACTCTTAGAGGTCTTGGTCCTGATTATGAGAGTTTTTTCACAGCTATAGAAACTCGAGAAAATCCTCCAACATTCTCTCAATTGAACCCTCTTCTTTTGAGCCATGAGGCTCGTATTGGGAAACAACAAATTGAAAATACTCATATGTTTGTTGCATTTCTAGCTCAGCAATCAAACACATATTTTAACACCAACAATCGTCCTAACCGCCGCAACTTCAATAATTCATCCCTTCGTGGTGGTAGTCGAAACAATGGTCGCGGTAGTGGTCGGTATGGTGGTGGTCGTTATAATGGACGTGGTAGAATCAGACCCCAAGATTATAAAAACTTCAACCCATCTTACCGGTATCAATCTCGTTCAATTCTTGGTGCTCCTCCAAATATTTTTCAAGTTTGTAACAAACAAGGACATACAGCCATAGAGTGCAATTATAGATTTGATCATGCGTACCAAGCTAATGATCTCCCTCAAACATTTGCTGCAATGCAACTGAATGGTACCCCGTTTGATCAGCATTGGTATGCAGACAGTGGCGCAACTCATCATATGATTGGTGATGCTTCACAATTGGTGAACTGCACTCCGTACAATGGTATAGATCAGGTAGCGGTTGATAACGGTAATCTTCTACTCGTAACTACTACTGGTGATATTATTTTTCATACATCGAAAATGCCTCTTACTCTCCATAATGTTTATCATGTTCCTAAAATCAAGAAGAACCTCTTATCTATTTCTAAACTCACTTCTGATCATGATCTTTCTATTACCTTTGAAAAACTTGGTTTTGTGATTAAGGATCGACGAACGGGGACTCCGCTTCTCCATGGACCCAATAGAGGAGGCTTGTATCCTGTTCTGAACTCGTATGACTTATCTTCCCCTTCTATACATGGTTCTGCAACTTCAGCATACTTTGGTGTTCGATCACCTTCTTCAGTTTGGCATCAACGACTAGGTCATCCACATCGTCAAGTTTTTAGTCATTTAGTCTCCAATAAAATAGTGTCTTCATCCAATAAGGTATCTCGTTTTGGTATTTATGGTAGTTGTGCTCAGTCGAAACACCACCTACTTTCTTTTGTTAAGCATGACATTAAAACTCAAAAAGCTTTATCAAAAGTTCATGTTGATTTATGGGGTCCTTCTCCCATTATCTCTACATCTGGTTTCAGATACTTTTTTATTCTTGTTGATGATTACTCCCGCTACACATGGCTATATTTTTTGAAAACCAAATCTCAAGTATATGATTTTTTTAAATCCTTTACTCCTTTGGTTGAAAACTTGTTAAACTCTCGCATTCAAATATTACAGAACGATGGTGGTGGTGAATTTATTTCTCGTCCTCTGTAAAAAAAAATAACTGAACATGGTATACTCCACCAGTTTTCATGTCCCCATACTCCGCAACAAAATGGGGTTGCTGAAAGAAAGCTACGTCATGTGGTGGAAACAGGCCTTGCACTTCTTCACCATAGTTCCTTACCAAAATCTTTCTGGCCAGAAGCTTTTGGCACATCCGTATACCTTATAAATCGTTTACCTACTCATGTACTGAAAGGTGCTACTCCGTACTTTGTTTTATTCTGTCGAGTTCCTAACTATGATTTTTTACGATTTTTTGGATATCGTTGTTATCCCTATCTAGTCCCGTATCGTCAACATAAACTCTAAAATCAAAACCATGTATCTTCATTGGTTACAGTGATCATCACAAAGGTTATAAACGTCTTGAACCAATTTCCAATCGTGTTTATACTTCTAGGGATGTTTTCTTTGATGAGCAATGCTTCCCTTATGGTATTGATTGTTTGCAAAAATCTAATAGTCAACTGCCTTCACCAAAAGAAACTTTTCAATGGGTTTGTCTCAATGGTAATATTCCAAATGCTTTTCATTTCTCAAGTGATTCCTCAACTGAAACTTTACCATGTAATAACCCATCACCAACTCACCCATCAGCATCACAAAGTTCATCTTCACCAGCATTGTCTAGTACTGTTTCTATACCTTTACCATTCAATAACTCCACATCAATTGCTATAGAATCTCAACCCATATCTAATGATGTTCAACCATCCACTATTGCTACGGTACTTCCATTGATTTCTACTACAGGTGAACAATCCTCTTTGGGCAATGTTGGCGCAGCACCGTCCCCGGCGACAGACACAAATCAACATACCATGGTAACTCACTCCAAAACAGGTATTTCTAAGAAAAAAATTCTTAAATCCTATTTAGCTACTAAACATCCTGTTCCATCTATTTCCCTTGCATCTTTACATGAGATACCTACTGAACCAACATCCTTCACTGTTGTTAATAAAGATCCTCTTTCCCTAACATGACCTAGTCTTTAGTTCCCCGCCAATCTCACATGAATCTTGTTGGTTGCAAATGGGTCTATCGGATTAAAAAAAAATCTGATGGTTCTATTGATCGCTACAAGGCTCGAGTAGTTGCTAAAGGCTATTCTCAGCAATATGAACTTGACTATGAAGAAACATTCAGTCCCGTTGTAAAACAAGTAACTATTCGTCTTGTTCTTAGTATTTCCGTTACTTTTTCCTGGCCAATTCGACAATTAGATGTCAAGAATGCTTTTCTTCATGGTTCTCTTGATAAAGATGTATACATGGTACAACCTATGGGGTTTGTTAACAAGGATTTTCCCAACCATGTGTGTAAACTTCATAAATCCCTGTATGGTTTGAAACAAGCTCCTCGAGCTTGGTTTCATAAGTTCACTTCCTATCTATCTGAATTGGGGTTTAAACCATCTAAATCAGACACATCTCTTTTTATTCGTCACTCTTCCCCTGGAATTCTTGTACTCTTATTATATGTTGGCGATATCTTGATAACTGGTTCTGATCCTGCATTATTTACCCTGATTCATGACTTGAGCAAGCAATTTTCTATGAGTGATTTTGGTGATCTTCATTATTTTCTTGGTATGGAGATACATCGCACTCCAAATGGTTTACATCTTAGTCAAACTCGTTACACACTTGATATTCTTAATCGTATTGACTTGTTAAATTCAAAACGTGTTGCAACCCCTTGTTCTACTGGGAGTAAGATGTCTGCATTTGATGGTATATTGTTAGATAATATCACTTTGTATCGTAGTCTAGTAGGAGCTTTACAATACCTTACCATGACCCGTCCTGATATTACATATTCCGTTAATCAAGTTAGTCAGTTTATGCATTCGCCTACTGATGTTCATTTTAATGCAGTGAAACGAATACTGTGATACCTAAAGGGAACTCTTGGTTATGGTATCTAATTTACAGCTAAATCTAATTTTCAACTTCGTGGTTTTAGTGACGCTGATTGGGCAGGAAGTACAGACTCTCTTCGTTCTACCACTAGCAATTGTGTTTTTCTTGGAAACAACTTGATTTCTTGGTGTTCAAAGAAACAACCAATTGTCTCTAAATCAAGCACTGACGCTGAGTATCTGCACTTTCTTTAACTACTGCTGATGTGATTTGGATTCAATATCTACTACAAGACTTAGGAATATACATGCCATCATCTCCAGTCATGTATTGTGATAATGTCAGTGCCACATATCTTGCTTTAAATCCAGTGTAACACTCTCGCTCAAAGCATATACAAGTTGATTACTTTTCGTGAACGTGTGCAACAAGGTTGTTTGCAGATTACATACATCTCTACTGGACATCAACTTGCTGATGTATTCACCAAGGGCTTATTAAAAGATAGATTTCAGTACTTGACTTACAAGCTCTCTCTTAAGGCTACACCACGATCGACTTGAGGGGGGACATTGGGTGATCTTCTATATATTGAGTGATCTTCTATACATGTTAATTGTATCCAATATCTTCTATATATGTTAACTATATCCTATACAGCTGTAGGTAGTAATGATAGAATGTTCTATCATTAACTCTAGTGATCTTCTGTAATACTCTCTTGTATACTCTCAATTAATATATTCTCCTCCCATTGGAAGAATTCTGTCACAGAGGATTTATATTTTCATAATAATACCCATATTGCTTCTTAAGATCACACTACACCCAGCTTTGTCCGGTTTCCGAAGAGAGTACCCCGTTGGTAATAAATTTAGTCTATCCCATGAAAGGTGGATGCCACTGAACCTTGATAATCTTTTGAATTGTATGTGTCGTAGCTTGAGTGCCGAAAATTTCAGAACTGACATTTCAAGAATGTCATTACTTGCATAACCTTTGACCACTTACCTGCCTCACCCACGAAATGCTTCAGACTTGTAACAGCCTTCCCCAAGGTAATAACATGATTTTCAATAACATTGGCCCATAACATGTTCTTCTTCAATTATATGACCTGCTCAAACATAGAGTGAACAGGGGTAGGGAACAGCCTATGATGGAAAAAACTTTCAACCTATCTCCAAATAGCCTTCGAGAAGGCATGGTTAAATTAATGAAGGGAAGTTTCTTCGCAGCAGAAATTGGAACACGAAAAGCATACAGAGACCAATGAAATACAATACGTGGCCTTAAAGAAAACCCTGCTATCTGTGAAGTACAATACGTGGTGCCCGTCCGCACTTCAAAAAAAAAAGTGCACCCCCTAGATCTCCGGCATGGAAGGGCGCCATGTATTGTCTCGCATTTGCCCCATTCGTTGTCTCGCCTCTAGTCGGATCGTTCAACATCCTACCCCTGCATAGATCAAGTGTACGTATATGAGCGTGACATTGTTTTATTTGATGCAGTGTGGAACCAAAACATTTGTTGATAAATAAGACCTCATATACGACTTAACTGTAATTCTCACAAGTTGGTGAAACTTTTAAGGAACATTCATCTATATTTTTGTTTCCTTTTAATTCATCCAATTTTGGTGGTTGCCGATTGCTCTGGAAAATTAAATGCCCTACCCGTACCTGACAAGTGGGTGAAAGTTTTAGTTATTTTTCATCTTTATTTATTTTTCAAACCTGTCAGGACTTTCTTAACCATTTTACTAGTGTGGAGGAGTAATAAGGGGTGTTAAATGTCATCTACTCTTAAGAATGTCTTTGAATCTCTCTATATATATACAAGAGAGAAAGGATATATGTACTAAGTTAGACAAAAAACTAATTGTAAGAGCAAACATGGACAACAGACATTACAACAATGAAACGAATAGAGACGAAGAAACAAGTCCTCCAGTGAGTCCAGTATCACAGAGCTTGAACAGTAAAATCGCATCACTCATCATTTACGTTGTTTTTGAACTAGAAACATCGATTACAGAATTAAACACTAGAATTTGTGCGCACCCATTTGGTACCATTAAATGTTCGGTTTTCTTCGATTATGGAGAGAAACAAAAAAAGGTGTTTTGAGATGGAAACGAGTTGGTATACGGCTCGAAGATCATCTAATCGTTCCAACATTTCCTAATGGTTTAACTAGAGAAAGTTATGACAAAATGCTGCGAGAATACATATCAAAGATAGGTAGTGAGAATTTTTCAATAGGGAAACCATTATGGGAAGTTCATTTGGTTAAGTACCCATGTTTGAAGGGTGCTTGTACTATGATCTTTAAGTTTAGTCATGCAATTGGTGACGGTTATTCGTTTATGAGAGTCTTTTTCAAGTGTTGTGGAAGAGCTGACAAACCTTCACTTCCACTTACTTTTCTACAAATGTCACTGATAAAAAAACAACAGCAAGATCATGGTAATCGAGTAATAGGATTAGGGAAGATGTTTTTCGGGCTGATGGGTACGTGCATTAATACATGTTATGATATAATTGAGACTTCGTTTAAGGTAACGTTTTTAGAAGATCGTCCATCTGCAATTAGATATTCATACACATCGAAGAAAAGGGAGTATACTCAGACCTTTTTGGTCTACTCAGTCACAATTTCACTTGAAAGAGTCAAGCAAGTTAGAATCAAGCTTGGAGCGGTGAGTTCCTCTCACCTTAACTATAATTAGAGTGTTATAAATTATTTTATGGTGATTATAAATTGATTTAATAACAATTGCAATTTTGAGCAGACGGTAAATGATGTAATCATGGGACTACTATCATATATGATTCACTTGTACATGGAGAGGAAGAAGAAGCTGTTGGAGCAGTATGGTGAAGAAGAAGACGGCTTGATGATGGACTCTATTAACAACGGCGAAACAAATATGACCTTATGTGTTATGGTGAACACGAGAACATTTAAAGGCTCAAAGAACTTAGATGATATGATAAAGGCAGAAGCATGGGGCAATCATTCTAGTATGGTGTTTGTGAAAATACCAACTTTTCCAAATGTTGAGCAAGTTAACCCTATTGATTTTATAACTAAAGCAAAAAAATAAATGGACAGAAAGAAGAATTCCTTGATATTTTCTCTTCTAGATCCTTTTTTACAGACTGCGACAAGGGTGCTGGGGAAAAAGGTATATTTGACCGTTAATTGGGTTGTTTTGTGAGTGAAATGGCAAATCTAAAAGTCATCCTAACATATCTTATGACAATTACTATGTAAAACAATAGGATACAGGTAACTAATGGATTTTTGTATAAAAGTTTTAAGAACTCGAGCCGATGATATCGAATCTGGTAGGGCCGAAAGAGCAAATGGCGTTCATGAATCACCCTGTTAGCAATTGTTACTACATTGTCTCGGGTATACCTCAGGTTAGTATATGATTTTATTAAGGAAAATTACTAGTTTCATATATTGAGAGCTAAAGGAAATTTGATACTAATTTGATGAGGCAGTGAGACCTGAGCATTATTTGCTAATTGATATTTATATTGCATGCAGAGTCTTACATTTACATCAGTGACAAATAATGACAAATTGATGGTTGTGGTAACAATGGAGAATGGTTTTATTGATTCAGAACTTTTCACTTCTTGTATGGATGAAGCCTTTGAAAACATTTTCCAAGCAGCTTTCGGAGATAATCAAGACAAGGACAACAATGAAATCAAGAAGAAAACCGACTAGATGAAATCCATTCATATCATTCTAAACGCTCGGATGTTTAAATCGCTAGCTTCTATTATTTCTTATTCCGACATTATAAGCTTGTGTGTTGTTAGTTTGCTTAATATGTTATCATCCCGAACATTAAGAATTTTTCCTAGTATAACTTTTCATTTATTATAAAGATAAATAACATTTGTTGTTGCTGAAAACCTCCCTCTGAATCTGTAATAGAGTAGTAGTAACATAGTAGCAGAGGCTAGAGCATACCACATGACTCTGTTACACTGCCTCTGAACAAACCCCTTCCACCTTCAATCATCCAAATCCTAGTAACTGCATCCAACCAGCCTTTATACCTAAACAAGCAAAGTTCGCATATAAAAAGATGGTATATTTCAAATCTTACCCATCCTGATACGTTTTCGAAAATACAAATAGGCCTTCATAGATTTACAAACTGATAACGTCTTACTTTACCTCACAATCGAGCCTTGTACTTGAAGTCTTGTTCTAATGATATCCAGCAGGGTAGTGAGATATGCACTAAAACCTGCAAAATCAAGAAGAGGGGTGAAATGCCATGTCATTGCAGTAATGAAGAACTGCACACAATGAAATAGCAACTATGATAAACAAAGATTCTGAGCTAGCGCACAGGCATCTCAAGAACAAAAACAGGAAGTGAGATAGTGTTAAATTGTTAAAGCAAGAGATTTACCTAGAAGTTGCTCAACGGTTAGGGTTAAATTGTTCAAGCAAGAGACTTCTCCACCAGCCAACCCCCTATAGTAGTAACCCCTCAACAGAATTACTAGGTTGAATATCTGAATTAGGAAACCATCTTTGCTTCCCATATTCAGCAAAATCCCGCAGGGATTTATATAATCTAACCTGGACATATATAAGAAACAACCAATCTGAGACAAGAGGTTGAAAATAAAATTTTATAAAATGGGATTCATTTAAGTGAATTTTTAAATGAGAGGTGCCGGTAAAATTGCCATTTACAAAATATCTCCTTTAAGCTTAATTGTGTCAATATACCTTTCTTGATTAAACGTAGTATTTTTTTACTAAAATTTATTAAATATTGTTGATAAAAAAGCGTTGATAGATCGTGTGTACTAGTGATAGTGGTGGTGCAACTTTTGGGGTTTAAATCACCGGAGGTGCTATTTTACTCTCCTTTCGTCGTACTATTTACCATTCAACTCCATCTAAACTCTAAATTTAGAAAATGTAAAATATGTTTAGTCCACGGTGGATCTTAACTGAATAGTCGTAAATCAGTATTTTACAACATGTGTATTTGAGTGGTGAATAAAATGGCAAAAGGAAAATGAAATATCATTTTTGTTGAATTAGTATTTTAAATAAGTATGAGACCAGATTCATCCTAGTTTAAACAAGGATGGTTAAAAGATTCATATGGTTTTGTTAAAGGTGATATTAAACGATCCTTTGTTTAAACTAGGATGAACCCAAAGAAGGTTGAGTCTAGGCTCATCTTAGTTTAAGCCGGGATGTATCCAAATTTATTTTAGATATTTTTTATATCAAAAAGGAAAAATTGTCTTAGTGTAACACAAAATGCATCCATATTTACTCTACCTATTCTTTAAATAAATATTTGTATCTTAGTTTAAGTGAGGATGCATCTAGATTCATCCTAATTATTTTTTAAATAAATAGATTTTATTTTACTTTAAATCAGGATTCACCCATATTCACCGTAGATACATTTTTCTTCGACATGATTCTTTTTGAACTTACTTTCAATAATGGATATAATTTTGCGGATCATCTCAAACGCTTTCCAAAAATATAATTTTTATTAAAATACAATTCATTATTTAGAATTCATGATATTTGTTTTATTTTTTAATGGGAGAGAGAAAGGGATAAAAGAAAAAAATGATAAAAATGAGGGTTCAGTGTCTAGGATTTTCCGGGTCCATTTTAACCAAGCCCAATTTTTACTTATCTATTAAAGCCCAGTTATTAAATTTTTGGGGCAGTAGGCCCATTTTTTGGGGCAGTAGGCCATTTTTTTGTTTAAGAAATATGGCTTCTCATATCTTTGGAATGTTTCCACCTTTTTTCTTGTAGGTAAGGGTGAGCAGCGGGTGAAACCTTTGGATTTGGTATCAACCAAACCCAATCTATCAAAATGGCAGATGTTAGATTTCTATCGGTGTCCAATTCATCACTCGTAGATTTGACACCTATGAATGGGCGGGAGGGCGGGTTTGGTGCAGGTAAATCCACGAATTTTATATTTTTATTAGGAAAAATGGAAATAGTTAACATGTAACAAAAAAAATTAATTTAAATATTAGATTACTAAAATTTAAAAACTTTATTAAGTTACTACAACATAACAATGCTAAAATTATAATAATATCCAACAACCAAAAGTAAAATTTAAAGATTATATTCGGTAACGTTTGCTTGTAAATTTGATTCATCAGCACAACTAGGTTAAAATGATAATATTAAAAGTTATATAGTACCTTCAAGACACACATATGTCCCTCTTTATTTTATAAATTTTCTATTTACTCTTAAACATAGCGGCTGTGGATGTCCAATGAATTTCTAGACTTGCACCAGCTTCCAATCCATCATTTAATGGATTTTAAAAATGCATCCATATCCAATTCCATAAACGGTTGGATTTTCAACCGCCAAACTACGGATGGATTGGATTGGTTTGACGGGTTTGGGTTCACATATTTACCCCTACTTATAATTCGAATCCATCTAGATAGACGAGTTTGGACCTTTTTTAGATGTGGTATGGGCTTGGCGACTAGTGCGTATTTGTGGTTAAGTTTAAGACATTACTTGTTTAGGTATTTTTAGATGTGGTATGGGCTTGGTCACTAGTGCATATTTGTGGTTAAGTTTAAGACATTACTTGTTTAGGTAAGAACATTAAAAAACTTATATCGGGGAAGTATGTTTAGTCAGGAAACTAACGGCTATCGATATAATTGGATGTGTAATTTTGCATACTTGAAGGCTAAATTCATCAAATAGAGATGTATTTGAGTTGCACCTAAAAAATTAGTAAGGTCATCCATAGCTTTGATTGGAGCTCGTTTTTATTCTATACTAGATGGCTCGGTTGCACTAACGTAGATATGACTCGACGTGGACGTGGATCCGAATAAATTCTTAAAAAATTAGGACGCGGGCATATTATGAAATCACTGATATTTTCCGTCAAATTGTATATATTATGAATGTTATTTTTCAACAATGCTAATAAATTATTGATAAATAATAAATTTACATTAAAATAAAAATATACACCAATGAAATAATACATATACAAAAATTCAGACATTATTGGTATACATTTATATTAAAATAAGATATAACATATGTATATGATATCACTGATGCGTCGCGTCGTGGAGACATGCGCATCCAAGTGTTGGACGCGAGTCCAACACGGGTACATGATCATTTTAGATACTCCGTGCTACCCACCTAGATGGCAAAGTGCCTTGTAACAAGATCAAAGCATTTTTAATTAACTATATCCGAAATCCAGAACTCAAGATATGATCAAATTAAAATGGTGAAAATAAAATAATAATTGGGATCAAAATTCCAGGTTAGGCTCATTCCACAATATAATTAAGGCTTTGAAAGGATTTTTTCCCGTTAGCTAACTGTGTAAAAGTTATCCCGTCATAAAGGTGTATGAATCTATTAGAAATTGAGATTCTAAAAAATAAAAAAATTATTATTAACCATCAATTCACTTGCGCTGATGGTGGAGAACTTAAATGTAAAATAAAATAAATATTCTAGACCTATTGCCTCAAAAAACAATATATAAACCGTCTCCTCATATTTCACCTATGATGGACTCTAAAAATTGTCTCTGCTAATCCCAAAAGAAATGGGTCCCATTTTTGATATGAAGGGACGGTTTTGAGCTGTTTTTGGGCAGTACGTTTATAAGGATCAAAAATTAAGAATCTTGTTATTTACAATCCATTATTTTTATTAATTAATCCATGTATTTAAACCAATCCAAATTTTTTACTTTTTTTATTAATCCAATCCTATGGATTGGATTAAATTTTTTTTTCAACCCTTTCTTCTATTCTTTTTACAAGTCTTCCTCATTTTTCTGGGTAAAATTTAAATTTTTCTGATAAACTTTTTTATTCTATAGAAAAATCACTTTCAACATCGATCTATTCAATATTTTTTGGAACTATCATTTAATCGTTTTCAATGGAATTTTTTTTTATTCAATTGAGAGAAGAAAAAGCGTGACCAGAGCATCAATTCTTTTAAGTTTATCGAGAATTTTGTCTCTGTTTGTTTTCTTCTGAGCTTCGATGAGAGCAATTCTTTTAAATTTATCGAGAATTTTGTCTCTGTTTGTTTTCTTCTGAGCCTCGATGAGAGCATGAAAGTCTTGGGAAAGCATCAAATGTTGGGAACCGAAAACATTAGCATTTACTTCTCTGTGAGTTTCTAGAATTTCTGCTCTCTCTTTTAATAGCTATCGCTAACAAAGATGAAGGATTTCTTTAGCTTTCTTTAAGTAGCTACTCCAGTTTTACCAACATGAGATGCTTGAAATTCTGATGGAGATAGACCACCGCATCAACAATGGGTTTAGGTTTTCTTTTCTTTTTTTTTAATCTTCTTTCCTATACAATGGTTAACAACTTCAACCATTCAGATCTCAACTTCTTATCTAGGGTTACAGAAATCTAGGGTTCAATAGATGCGAAACAGCAAGGTTACAGAAGAATTAATGATGACAGTACGATCTACTCTATTCTTCTTCTTCAATTTCATGCAGATACTTGAAACCCCATATCTGAATTTTCTTTAGTTTTGTTATAAACATTTGATTCGCGATGGATTCAAGCAGGGTGTTGTTAATTTTAGGTTTGATTCAACTGTGTTTGGTTCAGCTGGTGTTTGGTGGTGATATTGTTCATGAAGATGATAAATCTCCTAAGAAACCTGGTTGTTCTAATAACTTTGTTCAAGCGTTCAGACAGCAGCAGAGCAGCTGTTCTTCTCCTTCACTTCAAATCTTCATATCATTTCTCCTGTTTATCTTCACGCTGCCTCTCCATCACCATCAGGTCCATCACCATCGTTAGTTAATTCTCTCGATTATTTCTTAGTTTTTCACTTTTTAGAGGAGGATATTATGGGGTTTAATTTATTTTGCAACAGGACAAAGGTCGGCCATTGCCAAAGTTTGGTGAATGGGATGTCAATGATCCTGCTTCAGCTGAGGGATTCAGTGTGATTTACACTTACAATCACAAACCCTAAGTTTCCATTCATCTTTATATGGTTTTTATTTGTCTAAACCCTAAGTTTTTGATGCAGAAATAGTCAAATCTTTTTGATTTTCCTGTTCTTTTTTTGTTCATGACTTGTGTATGATGATCGAAATGTTATCTTCAGTTATTTATTAAATCGAATTCTATCGAGAGATAGATCCTGTGGATCAGTGATACCATGTTTGTGGCTGATTTATTCTCTCACAGATTCGTATGTTATCTATATAATTGCATCTACGAATTATGCCTGATTTGATCGTCAGTGCTGGTCTGGTTTCATTATATTAGTAATTCATTCTTGATTCAATCGGTTCTGTGTGGATAGGAATCGTACTTACCGATATTCTTCATCATGCTGATTTTGTATGTACTGTAGTGATTTCAATATCAAGTTTATGATGTTTTTATAAAATTGTCACACATCAGAACTATTCCGTATCTTGTAGGTATTAAGTTTTTTTGTGTCTATCCAGCACTGAATATGCAAAACATGTGATGTTAGTTTCAATTTCTTTATGCAAAATTGCGATGTTATATGAAACCATTCACCAATATAAATCATTGACTTGTCTGTTATGTACCTTTGTTATCGCAAAAAGTTCTTGTCACCAATAATTGAGCAGAGTTCTTGGTCCAATTGGTTGTTGTTTCAGTTTTTTTGGAAACTTTATGATGCTTTTTATTTTAAGAGATGTTACTTATTAGATGGTTCTTTTGATGGGATACTTGCAGTTTCTTGCTAATAACTCAATATGGGTAAGGCAAAGGTTCACATCAACATTGTTGTCATTGGACATGTCGACTCTGGGAAATCGACCACCACTGGTCACTTGATATACAAGCTTGGAGGTATTGACAAGCGTGTGATCGAAAGGTTTGAGAAGGAGGCTGCTGAGATGAACAAGCGGTCATTCAAATACGCATGGGTGCTTGACAAGCTCAAGGCTGAACGTGAGCGTGGTATTACCATTGATATTGCCTTGTGGAAGTTTGAGACCACCAAGTACTACTGCACAGTTATTGATGCTCCTGGACATCGTGACTTTATTAAGAACATGATTACTGGTACCTTAATCTGTAAGTTGCTTCTCTGCTTATTTTACACTTACAATCACTTCTATTCAAGGAACGATGTTTATACCTTTTTTGCAAAAAGTACTAGCTATCATATCCCATGTCCGAGTTTAACTTGATCTATATCTGTATGTTTTAACTGTGAGAATAAGTGATTCCACACCCATTGTTTGCTTCAGACTTAGATTATCTCTTAAATAATGAGATTGACCTAGTAAGTTCGAAATGTGGAAATAACATTTACAAATTATAAGACTAATGACAATAATTGGAGATGCTATGACATGTGAAAAAAAACTTGTAATCTAAAGTATGATGGTTTAATTGGTTTCCTGAAGTGGGAGGTTACTGATAGACACATTTTAGTGTCTAAATTACACCTTAATTTCTAGTGAGTTAGTATTCGATTTTGTGTCTATTACGTGTTTTATTGCTTTTGCAGGTACATT
>JAJJMC010025405.1:69761-87793 GCA_023531435.1 Papaver californicum | reverse complement strand
CCAAGGACAAGTGTTATTGGCACCCTAGAAATGGATAAGGGGCACCCTCGAGTCAACTCGGTCAAAATCGGGTCAAACCCGAGTCAAATCGGTCAACCCGAGTTGACCGAGTCAATCACCGATTCAACTCATCGGCAGCAACTGTACACTCAAAATCAACGTGATTTTCGAGTTATTTTGCTTCCAAATTGATACAAAAGCTACAAGAGTCCAAGAACAACTCAAACACATCAAGTTAGAGTGATTTACGCCGGAGAATATTGCACAATCATGAATTTGGACGGAAAAATGGATTCCGGCTTGGAATCGGATTTGTGAAGATTTGGATAGATTTTAAGGAGTTCTATTAGGTTTAGAACTCTCCCTAGGGTTCCTACACCCTATATATATGAAGAGAAGCCGAAGAAATCAAGCAGAAAAGCCTAGAGATCGAAACAGTAGGTTTCCGGCCACTTCCGGTCATCGCCGGCCAACTGCTGCTGCTCCGGCCGGCGTGTTCTTCATCTACCACCGTCTGAGAAGACGACTCAGCCACACTTATAACTGTTGCTGATTCAAACTGCTTCTGTTGCCTATCCTTTTAAACCTTTGTTGCTTAGAAACACTTCTGTAACGGCTGAACCCTATTCTGTAACACTTATAAACGTATCTGTTCAGCTGTTGCACTATTATTTCACCTTGTAATCAACTTTTTGAGCAATGAAAAGATCTTTTGAGCAAGTTTTCTTCTCCATGGGGTAAGTTTATTTACTGGGATGATGGATAAGGTATTTTTCTCAATTTTATGTGATTTAATTATTTTCTAATAATTATTTATAATTCTTTTATTATTATTTGCATGGATTTAAATTAGAAAAAAATGGTTTTTATTAAATAGTTGTGTTCTCTTTTGATGGGTCATGCTTAGTTAATTACTCTTGATGTCCCATGCTTAGGATTTACAATTATTCTTTTAGGAAACATATTTTTGGCAAACTTGAACTAAATTGTTAAAAAGAATTACATGATTAATCACATAGATTGTTAGAATTACCTGATTCCTGATTCCTGGTATTTTCCATATTTTCTAAAAATCATCTCTAGTGTATTTTCCTGATTTTTATTAGTTTAGGTTAAGTCCAATATTTTCTAAAATCATTACCTTCACAAGTTCGAGAATCGAACCTTTATTTACCACTTTCTAAAATTACATCAGTTACCTAAAAGCTATTGAGACAAGGATTGTGGGTTGATCAGTTTAACATTAACATTTCGCAGTATTACCCTGCATCTCAGTATTCATAATAGTTGTTGAAGGATGCATTTTTATCATTTATTAATCTTTTGTAGCTTAACGTTTTTTTGTTTAATTCTCGTTGAAGGTT
Source organism: Papaver californicum (assembly GCA_023531435.1). Taxonomy (NCBI): domain Eukaryota; kingdom Viridiplantae; phylum Streptophyta; class Magnoliopsida; order Ranunculales; family Papaveraceae; genus Papaver; species Papaver californicum. The sequence goes on along the minus strand of JAJJMC010025405.1, from coordinate 86,429 downwards.
TAGGAATGAACTTCCAGATCCAACAGCATAGCCGAAGTTAATGTTAGAAAACACAAATAAAGATTTGTATGTTCCTTACCCTGAATTCATTGTACAAGCTCTCGTTATAAACTGTTATGAAACTCATTTTAACATTGCATCTTCTGTGTGATGTCAAGTTCTCTAATTGATATGATAAGCTTACTGAATGTCTTGCAGATACACTAAGTACACCATTACATCATTCAAGAAAAATGCACAAGCCTATATTATTTCTCGAGCCTGATCTTGGGATACCACTTGACCTACTTGACATCAGTGTATACAAGAAAAACAAGCCAAAGATCAGGTTTGCTGCAGGAAATTTTTCTGTTATTGATATGACAAGCCTAAATCTTCTCTAGCTATTAAATCAGTTTTGCTGCAGGAATTTTTTCTCTTAATTTGTTTGTCTTTATCTAATGTAACATTCTCATTTTGCAGCCCCTTAGTGAAAAACAAGCCAAAGATCTACGAGAAATCAGTGGAGGTTGCGATTGAGATTCTGCCTTTGCTCCCGGACTTCGACAGGTATGGAAATTTGATTGCTGTTCTCACAGGTGTATGCCCATATTTTCTCATGTTGCATGACAATAGCGTATGTTCTTAATTCACTATGCATGCAAACCCATGTTCTTAATTCACTATGCATGCAAACCCTAGGATAACAGTCATACAGTATATGTAGTATGACTGTATTAATATCATGTGAGACTGCATTGAATGAACTGGAAATTTAAAAGCATTTTGCATGATAAGTTAGTGAAAGAAACTGACATTTCTAGATTAGAGGTGTAGAGTAGAAGCAAGTATATAGATAGAGAGCACAAACAGATCTATTATTAATTTAAAAAAATGCTTAAAAAACTAATAAAAAACGAATTAACAAAATTTAATAGCGCGTAACAACATTTAAGGTTTTCCACTCATCTAATCTATCTTTAATGTAAGTTTCCCATCCTTCAGCACATGGTAGATCTTGATAAATCCAACTAGGATGCAGTGGAGGTAGTGGAGCATTTTGGTATAAAACTGCCTTATTAAAGTGCATCCCACCACAATTCACTATCGAAACAATTATTGGATTTTCGAACACCTCACCCCGTAGTGGTAGATATGTTATATTCTCCGATTAATGAAAAACTGAAAATATGCAATTAAATGTAGTTGCAAATAAACATCCCATTTCAGGGAATGCCATCCAACCATAAAATCCACAACCATTATCTGACAGATGGTTTAACCTTTCTTCAAGTTTCGAGCACGAATCCTTACCACCAATAATACCAATATGAATGTCTATGTTTGTTTTTAACTCAGCCATCATTTTAATCCGAACAGTCTTCCATCCATCAACTTTACTCAAACCTAACATTTCTGCACAAGCTCTATATCCACAGTGACCATCACCGCGAACATTTTCTAATTTATGAATAACTTTCTGCATAACGTTAACATCTAATTCTTCAAATGACTTACCCGGTCTCTGTTCATTACTTAAATTTCCCAGTTTACTTGTATATGGTTTCTCCAAGTGCTGTACGACCTTAGTTTTTGAAACAACTATTTCTTCCTCTAATGAAAGACAAGGTGCCTCGTTCAAATCTGGTATTCTACTTTCATTCGCTGCATTTTCCTGTAATATAAGTACCATACTCTCAGAGTCAACCTCAATTTGAGATTTTATCTTTAACTTCTCAGCATTCCTTTTAAACTTCTCGGCATTTTTCTTTAGCCGTTACAAAAGGCTAAGGCAAAGAAAAGAGGGGAAGAAATTTGAAACTATAGGCAACAGAACAGCAGCACTTTTATGTGTTGCTGTGTCTTCTTCTCCGGCAGCGATGGGATGAAGAACACGGTCACCGATGACAGCAGCAGTGGCTGGATTGGTCCAGTTTCCGGCCAAAATTTCGGCGACTCCGAAACTTCAATTCTAAGCTCTTTCACCCATTCTTCTTCGCTTCTCTTGGTATATATAGGCTCTAGGGATCCTTGTGAGTCTTCTAAACCTAATAGAACTCCTTAAAACACTCTCAAATTCATCCAAATCCGAATCAAAGTATAATACCCTTTTTCCGGCGAAACTCGGATTTGGGGCTATTTTTCCGGCGTAAACCTCCAATTCTTCACGTGTTTAATCTTGTATAGACCTCTAGTATATTGTGTATCAATTTGGGAGCAAAATATTCCAAAAATTACATGAACCAAAGTATGCAGTAGAAATTCCGTCCCGATACGACTGGCAGTTGACTCGGTCAACTCGGGTTGACCGATTTGACTCGGGTTTGACCCGATTTGACCCGGTTTGACCGAGTTGACTCGAGGGTGCCCCTTATCCACTTCTACAATGCCAAATAACACTTGTCCTTGGGTGCCTTAATCACTTTTTGAGCCAATTTTTCCACAAATCTTTATTCTTCAAATGTACCTACAAAAGCATAAAAACACGTAATATTTGCAAAATCGAATACTAACTTAATAAAAACTAAGGTGCAATTTAGACACTAAAATGTGTCTATCAGTTGTGTTCCCGTAGTGTTTAATCTCGTTCGTCCATGCATGAACAAAAAATTCTTTATCTACCAATATTTCATCTTTCAAGTATGTAATGAATGCTTTGTATTTTTCTCCCCATGTGCCTATAAACTTGTTTAAAAGATCTTCATACTCTATTTGCGTATCAGACTTCCACAGATTCTGCCAATCCTCTTTAATGTCATTTTGTTCATCTTCATCTTTCGTATACTTAACGAAATTTGTTTCAACATTTCTTGCAATATGCCAACTGCAACACATCCTCTTAGCATTAGGAAATACAGTTTGAATTCCAATTATTAGGGCTTGTTCTCGATCCGTAAGAAATACAGAAGGTAAATCTGAGTTGTTGTATAGTTTTTTCAAACACTTGAGCGCCCAAATGTAATCTTTTTGCTTTTCTTCTGACATAAATGCATATGCCACTGTAAAACTTGTACCAGTAGATGTAACACCAGCAACATGAAAAAGCGGTAATTTCCATCTGTTTGTTTTATAAGTGGAATCCGCGAAAACTACAGATGGAAAACATTTTGCCAATTGTATACTGTCGGGATGTGCCCAAAATATATGACTCAACACATCTGTACCTTCAATGCGCTGATCCCATGCCACATATTTATTATCATTCAACAACTTCAACAAGTGTTGCATATTTGTCTTGCCTGCTTTTTCATTGGATTTTGTATAAGATTTATAATTGTATATTGTCCGTAGACTAGATTTATTTTCAGGTTGCTTTCGTTTAATCGATGATAAAATGTGACCTGGTTTACTTCCACTTGTAGTCATCATATCCACTATTTGTTTTTCATCACTCTGTAAACGAGCTGCATAAGGATGTCCAACCAATGTATCAGATGGAGCATGATTGTGTACACCACATTGCACTTTAAGAACCCATTTGTTTTCTTCAACACATGAAATTCTTAGTTTAAAAGGACAATTACACTTCCTTGTTCCAGTTTTTCTACCCTTTTTTGAGACATGTTGTGGTTGCTTTTCAGAAGATTTGATAGTTCGATCCCTATATTTACCTCCTCTTTCGTATCCAAACTCAACTACCGACCCTTTAACCATCACATTATCATATGATTTGGTAATAGAAATACAAAATTTGTTTTTTGTCGCGACCATATGACACCATTGTTTAACATATTCCTTAGAGACGAAAACCTGTGAAAAAAATAACCTTACATTTAATTGAGTAAATTTTATCCAACACGTAATAATTGTTGTGAATAAAGAAATACAAATTAAAACGAATACCTCATTAGTCGAGAATTTATCATGTACATCAAAACCAACAGGTGTATTAGATTCTGTAGACTGATCACCAAATGGTTCCTAATTAGAAAATAACCGTAAGTGACTAAAAACGAACAAATTGACAGGAAAACTACAAGTAGATTTGCAGGCGATGGATAGATGCCACAGGATAGGCCAAACCCGTCCTGTTCATGTTTACAGGCTTGCAACTGCCCAATCTGTTGAGGTGAATTGTGTATTTAGTTATTTGACCATATTTATTCAACTATCACATGATTATTTTGATGATTTTTTTTGGACATGGTCGGTTGTTGAAGAGGGTTTACAGTAAATTGAAGCTTGAAATTGAAGATTGAACATGTTGTGATTGCAAAAGGACAGTTCCAGCAGGAAAGGAAAACATCCAAAAAGAAAGAATGGTGTTCAAAACGAAAGAAAAACATGTTATTCATTGTTATTCACTGTTATAAGAAGAATGGTAACAGGAAATTCACTGTTATTACCTTAATGAACCCTGTTCTAGACTACAAAAAAAAAACAGTCAAAATTAAAAAACAAAAAAAAAAAAATGAAAGCAAAATAACTGTCTTAAATTAAATGGTTGATCAAAAAAATTAAGAATTTAGATTTCCAATAAAATTTTGTAAGTAATACCGTGTGATGTTGTTTGTCTATCCAATTGAAATTCTCCACTTCAATGATTGAAGGAGTAGAATTTACTATCATATTTTCTATACCAAAATTAGATTTAGGGTTATTAGAATTCATAGTAGAAGTGAAGAAGAACAAAAAAGATGTATGATTATGATTTGTTGGTTTATAAACATATTATTTATAGATTAGATAAAGAAACTAGAAATAGAAAAGGAAAAGGAAAAAAAAATTATATTGGATTGGATTCATAAATTTTAGTTAGATTTGGTTTATAAAAAATAGTAGAATTTTATTTAATTTGTTATTGGATTGTATTAATAATATAGGTGGATTGAAAATAACATGACTCAAAATTAAATCATAAAATTTAGACTAAAATAACCATTCTGTAATTAAGTAAACAGTTCACTCAAGAGAAGTGGCTGACTCTATTTTCATGTTTCATGTTGTTGTCTTCGAAAAATAAAATCACAACTGAGCAAATTGCAACCAATTTTAGATTGCTGATAAAGTCATATGTGAATCTGATCTTAAGCTTATATTTTAGCTATCGATAATATACAGCACTTCCAAAGGGTAAAGGTTAGGACTAGTTTATTTGATTATAGCTAGGTCTCTATCTAATTGCTCATCATCGTGGTCATGCATCTATAGCTAGCTAATGTATTTATTTGATGTTTCTTAATATCATGTGGGAAAATATATTGTTTGAAGATTGGACCCTTATCTATTTAACGTTAGCAAGCTTAGATAATGTATCTTAACTTAGTCTGAAAGGAGGTTTTTCTGAACTTTTTCGACCAGTAATCTCCCTCTACTCATGGAGGCAGACGTGGAAACAGATAAGAAATCAAATATAAAATTGATGATGTAACATTGATGTGATTATTACAACGCGCTAAATTCATTTATATCAAATGAGTGCACCAGAAAGTCATTGGGGGTATTAATCATACGTGTGAATCAATTACTATTCATACAACAACAATTTTAACCGGATACTAATAAAAAACCGCCATCTTTCTTACCGTATTGTCCTCTCAAACTTCCTAAAAACCGCTCATTCAATAAGGACGGGCTTTACTTCTTTGGGATTAGCAGAGAACCACTTTAAGACCTCACCATTTAAAGAGATGTAAGGCAGACGGTTTCTAGGGGTTGTGAGTGCGGTACATTTAGAATTTTTTTTAAAAAAAAAAGACAGAAAAAAAAACTTTCATATAGATGGGATCATTTTGAGTCCCACTTTCCCAAGTAGTGGGTTGTTTTTTGGCCTGCCTGGATCCCACACTTATAATAGTCGGTTTTTGCATCAGTTTTTTTAAACGTAAATTGGATGAATAATCCTTAGTGTTATTTTCTTGGGTTTAAAAGACGAGTAAACTTAGATACTTCTTTAATACTTAAAAAAAATTTAGATACTTTTTAAATATCCTTGGTTGGATTTTTTCTCATATATTTGTGTATCAGTTGACTAAAATACCCTCTCTATTTACCATTTTGTTGGTAATTGCACTACTACTATCCTCCATTGGTGTTTGTGTGGTTCTGTTTCCATAAGAGAAAGAAGATAAATAATAACTACATTGTTAATGCCCAAGAAGATATGGACCAAGATATTCAAAGTGCAGAATCATTACAGTTCAATTTCAATATGATATGTGATGCAAGCAATAATTTCGCTGAGGCTAATTGGCTTGGAAAATGTGGATTTGGCCTTGTTTATAAAGTATAAATATATATTGAAAATCTGTAATTTAATCAGAATAGAAACTTTATGATGATTACTAACTTGTCGGCATCTTCAGGGTACACTAAGTGATGGACAGGAAATAGTTGTGAAAAGACTTTCTAAAAGTTCAGGTCAAAGTGATCAGGAATTCAAGAATGAAGTCATATTGTTAGCTAAACTTCAGCAGAGGAATCTTGTGAAACTATTAGGTTTTTGTTTACATGGACAAGAGAAATTACTTGGTATCTAAGATAAATATATACTTTGGATTTAAGATTGGATTTATATTATGAAAAGCATTGAGTTGAATTCATGTTTAAAATTCTTTTGATTTGTTAAATTAGTAATTTTCTATTCTCTCCATTCTTACTTTTAAATTAAACATTGATGATATTCATCCTAGTATAAACCTGGATGAAACCATGTACATCACATATGAAACAAGTTTCATACTAGTTTAAACATAGATGAAAACAAATTCTACCAAATTTAAAACTAGATAAAACAAGTTCCATACTAGTAAAACATGGATGAACTCAAATTCAACCGAACCTAAAACAAGATGAAATCAGTTTCATACTAGTTTTAAACATGAATGAAAACAAATTCAACCAAATCTAAAACATGATGAAACCAATTTTATACTAGTTAAACATTGATGAAAACAAATCTAACTAAATTTAAAAAAGGATGATATCAGTTTCATTCTAGTTTAAACATGGATGAAAACAAATACAAGTTAGATTCATCCTAGCTATTTTTTAAATAATTTTTTTTAGTTTAACTCAGGATGCATCCAGTTTCATCCTACCTATTTTTTGAATAATTTTTTTTTATCTTAGTTTAAGTCAGGATGCAACCAGTTTCATCCTAACTATTTTATTTGGAAATCAAAAACTTTCGAATTTACCAACAACTGGATCTTGTTTTGTAGATAATTTAAAACTCTTTCCAATAATATAAATTTTTTTAAAATCGGATATATATTTAGGAAGTTATGAAAAAAAATTGTGATTGGTTTTAAAATTGGAGAGAGAAAGAATAAAAAAGAGAAAAAAAACATAAAAATGAGGGATATAATTGTCTATGATTTGTTATATCCATATCACCCATCCTTGATATTAACATGTCCTCTAGAACCATAACTTAGGGATATTTGGACAATAGACCCATTTTCTAAAAAAAAAATGCTAAATTATCTATCTTATTATAAGGAAAAATGGTAGAATTTCTAGTGGAATTCCCAAACGTATTCTCAAGTGAGAGAAGGAACTGGGGCCCATTAACCCCGGTGAGCATCTCAAATAAAATTCAAGAAGATTTCCAAATTCATTTCATTAATTCACACTATTTTTATCTCCTAAGAACTGAGATTTTTTGCTATCGACACATTTAAAAAAAAAAGTTTAAGAAAATAATTTTATACTCCCTCCATTCCACTTTATTTGAAGGTTTACGTTTATTTTTAGTCCCGAAATTGATAAAGGTTATGGTTGTTATATTTTTTTCTTGATTTATCTCTGTATAGAAATCAAACCATTAGAAACAAAGGATAAAAAAACTTGGAGATTTAGATATTTAAAAAATTATTATTAAGGGATATATTTGGTTTAAATATAGCCTCTCTCATTTTCTTAATGTATGTAAAAACATCTAAACCTTCAACTAAACTATGGCGAAGGGAGTAGTATTTTCTATCTATACTTAAATGTCAAAGTCTTGTAAGTTGTACATGTTATATTATTACAAATCTTTTAAAAGACTTACACAACGAGTATAAACACAACTATCAAACTTTTTATGTTTCTAGATCACTGCAGTCAAGTTTGTAAGTAGAGGATTACGATTAACAATCATAGCTTGTTCTGGAGGGAAGATTTTTTTATATATAACCAAAAAGCAAAACCAACCACTCAAAGCAAACAATGCCAAAACCGCTTCTCACATAAAATGTTTTGTTGTTGGTCTTATTACATTTAGGTAGGACCTATCATTCTCCGAAAAAGAATTTATCATTCCCTTTTTTGAAATATATGGTTTTAACATTCATTTTATGGCCAATTTGTTAGGACTAAGTTTCTTTTTTTGGGAATTTTATTAAATGCACGATTGTTAATAACCGAGTTAATAAAATACCTTGTTTTTTTCAACTTATATAAAATGTCTATGTTGTTATGAATTCCGTTAGGGCCACCTGAATGGATTTAGTTGACTTGTGATTCTAGACACTCAACCTATCTCAGACTAAGAAATCAACATTCCTATCATCCTAGGTCGACCATTCTACTATAATCTATTGTCAAAGTGGTCAAGTGGAATTTTCTTTCGGTAATCAGAAAATATCAGTAAATGTTTTTAAAGCTTTCCAAGCCCCTTCAAACCATGACCATTATGAGTGTGTTTGCATGATTTATTCTCAAGTGAGAACACTTTTAGCACCAATAGTGTTAATGATCCATTAGAGACCTGCTTGGCCTATTTTGGAGCCTACCACGATGATGATAGTCATTTTGAAGAAGTTAATCCGTTGCTAGATTCTGCACAAGTTTTGGATTATGGAAAATGACAATGTAAACCTGAACCTCTTCCACCCACTACAGATAAGCTCCCACCTTTGAATAAAATTCGTTACCGGATACTTTGAAATATGTGTTTCTAGGTGATGAGAATACTCTTCTCGCCATAATTGCCTCTGACTTAGAGCATGATCAGAAAAGTAAACTAGTCGATATTCTCCGAGAGAACAAGACTTCCCTTGGGTGTACCATAGCAAATTTAAAAGGTATTAGTCTTGTTGACTGTATGCACCGAATCTACCCAAAGGAAGGTGCCAAAACTTCAAGAGAAATGCAGCGACGATTGAACCCCAACATGAAAGATGTTTTCTGCAGTGAGGTGCTAGAGTTGTTAGATAGCGGTATTATATACCCCATATCTGATAGTAAGTGGGTCAGCCCTGTCCAGGTTTTCCGAGAGAAATCTAGGATTACAGAAGTTGAGAATGAGAGCAATGAATTGATCCCTACCCGAGTCACTACTGGGTAGAGAGTTTGTATAGACTATCATAATCTGAACTCAGTCAATAGGAAAGACCATTTTCCTTTACCATTCATTGACAAGATGGTAGAAACTATTAGGCGGTCATAGCAATTATTGTTTTCTAGATGGATTCTCTGGCTATAACCGAATCCCTATAGCTCCAGAAGCCCAGGAGAAAACGACCTTCACATGTTAATTTGGTACTTTACTAGCGTATGCCTTTCGGGTTGTGCAATGCACCCGCAACATTCCAACGTTGCATGCTAAGTATCTTCTCGTACATGGTGGAACGGTTTCTCAAGGTCTTTATGGATGATTTTTCGGGTTTTGGTTCTTCTTTCGATGACTGTTTTTACCACCTTATACTAGTTCTAGAATGTTGTAAAGAAAAGAACTTAGTCCTAAACTGGGAAAAGTGTCATTTTATTGTTAAATCTGAAATAGTGTTTGGACATGTGGTGTCCGCTAAGGGAATAAAAGTTGTTAGATCCAAGGTTGACCTAATTTCTAAATTAAGGCCTCCTAAGAGTGTAACAGGTGTTAGATCTTCCTTGGTCATGCTGGATTTTATCGTTGTTTCATCAAAGACTTTAGCAAGATTGTTTTACCTCTGTCGAACTTACTTGCCAAAGATACTGCCTTTGTTTTCGATGAAGCATGTGTTGAATCTTTTGAGAAGCTCAAATCTTTGTTAACTTCTTCCCCTATCATCGGACCACCTGATTGGAACATCCCATTTGAACTTATGTGTGATGCATCTGATTACGCGTTCAGTGATGTCCTTGGACAACGACATGATAAAGCACCTTCTGTGATTTATTATACTAGTAATACCCTAAACGATGCCCAGATAAACTACATAACCATTAAGAAGGAATTGTCTACTTAGATCATACCTTTTTTGGTCAAAGGTTATAGTCTACTCTGACCATGCCGCCTCAAGTATCTTCTGTCTAAGAAGGACTCGAAGTCTCGTTTGATTAGATAGGTTTTACTGTTACATGAATTTACCCTAGACATTCGTGATAAAAAGGGTTCTGAAAATGTAGTAACCTACCATTATCTCGTATCCTTATTGAGTCTATAGATAATGAGAGACCAGTCCTAGACACATTCCCTGAAAAACAATTGTTTTCCATCTCAGTTACCCTGTTTTGCTGACATTGTTAATTATTTGATAACTGTTCAAATGCCTGAGCATTGGTCTAAACAGGATAGAGTAAAGTTCTTGTCTGAGGTCAAACATTTTTTCTGGGATGATCCATACTTATTCAAATATTGTCAAGACCAGATCATCCGTCGTTGTATTCCTAACAACAAAAACTAGTGTGCTCACTTCTGTCACTCCGGAGCTTGTGGGTGTCATTTTAGTGCTAAGAAACCAGCTGCTAAGGTCTTGCAGTCTTGTTTCTACTGGCCTTATTTATTCAAATATGCCCACAAATTTCGTCAAAGTTGTGAAAGATGTCAGAAATTAGGAAAGTTGTGATGTAGTTTTTAATAGTGGTAAATAAAGTTCGTTGAGACTTGTGAGGATTTGTTTTTAAATCTAATTTCAAAAACTAAAAATATGAAAACTCAAATATTTTTTTTAATAAAGTTGAGAGAAAACTGAGGCTAGGATTCCATTATTTCCAATTTTAAAGTTATTAAGTTTAATAATTTTAATTATGCAATTCTAACATTTTAATTTGATTCTAAATCATTGCAACAAGTAGTTTTCAAAACAACAATTGTATAACGAAAGCATGAAACATCTAAAACCTAAGCCAAAGCATATACCATCTAACAGAATCACAATTGTTTAACAAAAATCTTTAAATCAATTTTTTAACCAAGGCAATTAATCATAAATGAATTGCATAAATTAATTAAATAAGTTACCACATAATCGTTGGAAAATTAGCTTCGTCCGTCGCCTCAGAGATGAAGTTTAGCTCCTCATTGTAATGGAAAAACCCTCAAAAATAGATTTCATAACTCAAGTGATGCTTACAATGGTGGTAGAATAGTTCACAGGAATTTTGACACCCTTATAAGCGTTACAATAAGTAATTCTGTGTGTTACAGAAGATAGAACAGAATACAGGAAAAAAGAACGGACTTCTGTTCAGGTAAGAAAAGGACTGCTTTAACAGCACTATGAATGACAGCAGCAGCAGAAATTCTTGTTTACATTTCTTTGGACCTGCCTTATGTTCTTCGTTCTCTCTTGGCAGCAGCAGAAATTCTTCTTCCTGTATTGTTCTTCACGAGCTCTGCAACCTTCCTGATCTCTCCCCCAATCTTCTCTAAGCTCCCCCAATCTTCTCTTCTCCCTTCTACTTATACTATCCCGTAAAAACCACTCCAAATCTCTTGCATATCTTCTCTTTTAATTTTGGGAAAATTCTCATCGATGAAAAACATTCCAAAAGAATTTTTTTCTTCCTGATTTCTTTGAATTGTTTCTTTCTTTCTCGATTTTATCATGAGAACCATTGATATCTTTCTTTCTATTCTTGTCCAAACAAATTTAGCTTCCTAGTAGAGCTCGAGAAGATTTCCAAAAAAAAGAGAACTTCCCAAACCCGTACAAAAATACTCTTTCCTGTTTCTGAACGTGATTTTTTTTTGATCATGTGGTGTTGATTCGTACTCACATAAGGTAACAACAACTTCCTTAAATATCTCTGATTTCCCTAAATCTCGTACGCTGACAGAGAAAAGAATTCTCGTACGATGTTGAGAAGATTTTTTCCCGCCCAAATTTTGAAATATTGGACTGGGTGCCCTGAACCAAAGAGTGGGTTCCTTTATAAATTATGGGTGCCTTTATCACTTTTTGAACCAAATTTTTTCCAAGTGTTTATTTCTCCAAGAATATCTACACACAATATAAGTACACAATTGAGTTCTAACAGTAAACAAATTGAGATCAAATAAGACACAAAAATTGTGTCTATCAAGTTGACCCTCCGTAATATGATGCCACTGGATACTATCTTGATAATAGAAATATTCGATGTATGGGGTATTGATTTTATGGGTCCCTTTGTTAACTCTTTTGGAAACTTTTATATTCTGCTACCTTACCACCCGTAGACTTGTGGCCAAGTAGAAGTGTCTAATAGGCAAATAATTTTTTTTTAAAAAAAGACCGTAAACCCCACTAGGAAAGACTGGTATTTGCACTTAATAGAAGCTCTGTGGGCCTACCGAACAGCTTTTAAGACTCCTCTTGGGATATCTCCATATAAACTTTTCTTCCGTAAAGTCTGTCATTTGCCTGTAGAATTAGAACATCATGCTTATTGGGATATTAAACGACTAAACTGTGACCTACCAACCGCTGGTGACAATCGTAGACTTCAACTAAATGAGTTAGGAGAAATTTGTAATGATGCTTACTAAAATATGAAAATATACAAGGATAAAACTAAAAAATTTCATTATAAATCGATTATTCAAAAGTCATTTGAACCTGGTAAAAAAGTGCTCCTGTATATTTCTTGTTTACATTTCCTTCCTGGTAAGTTAAGATCCCGGTGTCGGGCCCATACTATGTCAAGATCGTTTTTCCACATGGCGCAGTAGTAGTTGAAAATCCGAAGGGAGAAACTTTCAAAGTTAACGGTCAATGTGTAATACTCCAATTCGGCAGGTAGGGTTCGTCGGATGGAATATAGGTAATGGTTTGTCCTTTCCTAACACCGAGGCCTTTTTAGCACAACTGGATCAGAGTTGGCAAAAAGCTCTACAGTTAAGCGTGCTCGGGCGGGAGTAATCCAAGGATGAGTGACCTCCCGGGAAGCTGCTGCTGGATGACCGTTGCGGTGCCCGTAGAAAACCTCACACTGCCGGATGACCGCAGTGGTTAAGTGGGGTCAGTATCGATGGAAGGTCGGGTCATTACACAATGGTTGATACCATTTTTGGATTCGAGCACTCATGCAGTGGAAGAATAGAAATTGAATGATCCTGTCTATCAAGACTAATCTGCAAGGTAATCAAGTCTGGTTGAAGATGTTAAACTTAGCGCTCTATGGGAGGCAACCCATATGCTTTTGGTACACAATACTGGTAATATTTTTCCCTGTCCCTTTTACTTTGTTCGGTGATTCTCTTTGTTCGTGCTTTTATTCATTATCTTTAGAAACATCGAAGACTATGTTCAGTTTAAGTTTGGGAGTAAGGGAGAATTTTTTTAAAAAGTTTAGTTGTACCAAAAACTCCGAAATTTAGAAACTTGTGAACAATTCAGGATGACACTAATCATTCTATGTAGATGGAAACAAAATTCTTGTCTATAAGAGTTGGTGTGCCCAGCTAAATGGTTTATTCATACAAGGAAAAAGCTCAGGTGTTAGAAATAATGTGATACTCGTCACCATATCTTGGAGTCGTCACCATATCACGTTCTGTTTTTATTTTTGCATCTTTATGTGTTTCTCTAAGTGATTTGGTGGGGCATTAGTATCGCCTTGTTGTCGCAAGGATGAAGTAGAATGATTGAGATCAAGACCTTTTATTTTTATTGAACTTGACCAATTAAAAAAATTTAAAAAATGACACTTGGATAGCGATATGTGTGTATTCTCACTGTCTACGTCGCCTAAGAAAGCGTGGAATACAGAATCCATGGGAACTATCATGTAAGATGCTGAAAATAAGCATGCGCTTGGATTCAAAAGGTCCAATCATGTTGTCGGGGAAAAAAATATATATACTAAATAAATCGACCGCTGGGACCTTGGATATACCAGCTGAGTTGATACTAGAATTAGGATTCATCCCACTGGGTGCGTATATCAATCTATTAGTGTTCATCTTGTCATGATGTTCACAAAGATATTCTGGAAAACACCATTCACCTTAGTCAACATGCGCACACTTCTATCTCCATATCCATCTTCTTAATTTTTTTATGTGATTGTGGATTGTTAGATTCCAAGTATTATGATGCATTGTATGAATTTCTGAGTAGTGCTTTGTTTTTTATATATAAATTTTAGTACGATTGAGTGCAAAACTCGTGTATATCAAGTGGATTCAAAACACGGTAATTCCTCTCATTGCCAAAGAATTTTGTAGCCAACTAAATAACATGTTTAGTGTCTACCCTCAATCATCCACAAGTAGCTAAATGTTGGAGTAAAGGTTTTTTTGGATATACCTCTTTGTAAACCCTCACGAGACAAAACTCGTATGCTAGGGTTACCTAGGAGTTTAAAGGCTTGTTACACATGCTAAGTGTAGTCGCGATTCCGGCGAAAGTGAGTTAAGGATTTCATTATTTTTAGACTTAGTTTATGTTAGTTTTGTTCGAGGCCTAGCAAAATATAAGTTTGGAGTTATTTGATAGACACATACTTGTGTTTCTATTAGTCTCGATAATGTATATTGCTAGCCCTTAATTATTGTACTAATATAATTATTTCTTATGTTTTAAGGTATTTTCTGGAATAAATAATTGTGGAAAATTTGGCGAAAAAATATAGATAGAGGCACCTAAAAAAAATGTTAAAGGAACCCAGGAATAAATTGATAAAGCCACCCAACTACTTGGTAAAAACACCCACTTCTCAAATTCAAAATATCATTTTGGGCGGGAAACTTTCTTCTCGTCTACGTGGGTATAATGAATGAGTTTGGAGGAAATTTTAAGAGAGTTATTACAAAATATTTTCTTACTTTTTTTGGTGAGAGTTTACAAGATTAGAAACTCTAAAAAAGACCAAAAATATCTCTTGAAAATTAGTTCTCGGTTTGGAAAGAGATATTCCATGATATTATTTCCTCGAGTTGACAAGGAAACAAAAGATATATCTCAGCAGAAATATTAGCTTGGGTTTAATCTCACAGCGAGAATAGAAAGAGGATCAGACCGATAAAGAAACAAATCAGAAGCAAGAATTTTGGTCGAAAAGAAAGAAAATATATTTCTTCTACTGCCAAGATTCGATAATTAAAAGAGAAGAGATTTGAGGAGTTGTCGGTGCTGGTAGTATAAAAAGGGGGACAAAGCTAGCATCAAGGAGTGACGGAGGGAAGAAAAAAATCACAGAAAAACTTCTCTACAGGTTCAGTTCGAATAAGAAAGGAAGAAGAAGTACAAACGACAATTTCAAACTGTCGTTGTTTATACATTCAACACCTTCTGTCACGGTTTCTTCAGCATCTAATCAACAGTTTCATGTTTAAAGCATCCAGAAACTAACGTTTTTTCACCACGAAAGGAACCAGCCTTTCTGAACTACACTCAGAGTCAGAATCTCTGTCGTTAAATCGACAAGAAAATTGTAAGCCTTTTTGAGAATAATAAATCAATATATTTAAACAATTTTCTTATGTTCTTTTTGTTATGAGTGGCTAAAATTCTTCTCTAGGATGTAGAAGGAAACTATCTTCTGTTGTGTAATAATTAATATTTTTATTTGTTTAACATATTTTACTCTACTATTTGTGCTAATATTGACTAATAATTTTCTTTTCTTTAAAAGCTTCATAATAATTGTTCTAAATAGTCTTTAGGATGTTGATATTTTATAAACGAAGAAAAATTAAATTTTTGACATAATAACGAAAGTTGTAATATTAAGTTTTAAAATGATAAATGATGTAATTTTTAATAGTGGTAAAAAGAGGTTCGATTCTCGAACTTGTGAAGGTAATGATTTTAGAAAATATTAGACTTAATCTAATTAAATAAAAATCAGGAAAATAAACTAGAGATGATTTTTAGAAAATATGGGGAAAACCAGGAATCAGGAATCAGTTATTTCTAACAATTAATGTGATTAATCGGGTAATTCTTTTAAATAAATTAAGCTCAAATATTGCCAAAATAGGTTTTATGCAAACAAGTAGAGATAAATCATAAGCATGGGACATCAGAGGTTGTCAACCCAGCATGACCCATCAAACAAAAACACCACTACTGAATGAAACCGTTTTTCTATTTCGAAACTATGCAATTTTAACAAGTAAAGAATTATAATTAATTAATTAAAAATAGACTTACCACATAAAATTGAGAGAAAAACCTCCTCCATCATCCCAGTAAATATACTTAGCTCATGGTGGAGAAAACTTGCTCAAAAGATCTCTTCATTGCTCAAAGTATTGATTACAAGGTGAAATAATGGTGTAACAGCTGAACAGATACGTATATAATCGTTACAGAAGATGGTTCAGCCGTTACAAAAGAAAATGAGCTACTGGAAAGAAACAGTTGAAGCAGCTCAATATGAACGACGGTTCCAGCGTTAGTGAACGACAGTTCCAGCGTTAGTGAACGACAGTTCGCTGGAGCTGTTTGTTCTTCACCTCCTTCTTCCCTGTACGCAGCAGCAGAAAAGAAAGTTTTCTGTTCACTATTCCAGCGATTCTCCCCCCTGATTTTCTTGGCTTTTCTTGGTATTTATAGGCTCTCCTAACCC
>JAJJMC010025405.1:22007-64761 GCA_023531435.1 Papaver californicum | reverse complement strand
CATTAATTCACATAAATAATAAAACGGTTTTTAATTCACATAAATAAGGAAATGGTTTTAATATTTATTATATGAATTTAAAATAAAACCATTAACTCTTGATAGGCACAAGCTGGGCACACGCCGGCTCACGTCAAGCATACGACGGCTCACGCCAGCTCACGCAAAACACACGTAAAAAACACACGCAAGCTCCGCAAGCCCGTGTGCGTGCTTCGGTGCGAAGCACCGCACATGTGTGAATTTGCCCACTAGCCCATTCCCTTAGTCTATATCTAATCCACACGTTTTTCCCTTAGAAGTAACTTTCGTGGTAATTAGATAGACTCCATCCTTGGTTTATCCCATACGGGACAAACCAAAGGTTTCTCATTCACATAGAAATGAAAAATGGATTTTTTATTTCCACACACAATATAGGCTAGTGACCCTTTGGTCCCATCAAGATAATTTTTGTAACAAAATATTTTTTGTAAATAAGCAATAAATTCATTTTTAATTCTAACATCGGTACCCAAGGCTTTTGGCAAAATTTCATTTGACATTTCCTCGTCATGAAATCGAGGGAATCCCATATTCTCATGGATGTTTCTTGCTATTACAACTAGTAGGCAGGCAAACATACCCCATGAAGGAATGTATGTTTGTTGTTGGTGCAAGGCAAAGGAATGTTGGTGTCTCGCACTCTTTCTTCACGGATAACTTGATGTAGCCCACTTTTTCACCTATGTATTGACTTTCAACAAGAATTTCTCAATAATAATAATAATCCATATTTTTGGTCATATAAAAACAATCCAGTTTTCAATTTAGATTTTCGTATCATTAACTACATTTTCGTAAGTACATTGTATCTTGAACTTGTGCAACTGACAAAGACATACATGATTGGTCGAATTTGTCAACGAATCCAAGGAAATAAAATTGTTGCTAACAGAAAGAAAACCATCAATTGTAATTACTTTGTGAAGTTTCCAAACTATTTTTTTTTTGGAAAAATATTTCTAGTCCATTTTTATTTTTTTCTTTATGCATCATTAAGATATTATATACGTAAAACTTATAATTAGTTTTAGAATTACTATTTTACTAACCTTATTTTTTATTTTATAATTATCTTATTTCCACTAAGGTTATAGGAAAATTCTAACAATTAAGCTAATCCCAATAATTTAGGTGACCTAATTTATTTCACGCACGTCACATTTGTTGTTATGATTTTAAAATTTTTGTTGAAAGAGTTTTAAATCTTTTCTCCCTCCTTTTTTTTTTCTCCATGATTATTGTTTTCATTCCTCAAATTGTTACAATTTTTAGTTGAAAATGAAAACACATTTCTTTCACGGAAATTATTATAAGGTAATGTGAAAAACAAAATGTTCACTATATATTTGTTCCATAACTGTATAAAGACAAAATATGATGACGAACAACAAATTTTTCACATAAAAATCCAAGTGAAAAAAGAACTTTTCATAAAAATATCAAGGGTGAAATCAAAAAATTTCATTCAAAGGATAACGGGGAAATGATTTCTTCACTGGAAATATAACAGGATGAAAATACAATTTTTCACAAGAAACATTAGGGGTGAAATCACAAAATTTTAATCAAAAAATAAGGGGAAAATGATTTTTTCATAAATAATATGAAAGAGTGAAAATATAATTTTTCATAAAACATATAGGTGAGAGTTCACTCAAACATAAAAAAAATAGATTTTTACCAAGGAGAAAAAACGTAATTTCTCACTTAAAATGCTGAGAATCAAACCCACATCTACATGATTAAAACCATGTACTCTAGTATTTGATCTATAGCATATGAACATGCTGAATTACTTATCCATAAACATTTAATAATTACTTCAACATGTTAAAAATACAAAAGAAACTGCACCCCAGTGTAATGCACCACATAAGGAAGGGTTATAATTTCAATACTACGGAAGTGTTAATATCAGATCCACAAAACCTTGTTTAACAAGAAGCAAAAGAACAAAAAATAATACATAATGAAGAACGTGTATTATTAATAACCATAAAAGTAAGCTTAACCTTACTGCCTATTCACTGCCCACTGACTAATAACCCAAAAGAAACAAAACTAAAATTCGTCAGTAAGAATAAGGATGAGAAATCAAATGCAAAAGCATTACCCTAAGCAGTGAATCCTTACCGGAGGTTAACACCCATATAGATTCAAATCTCCGTAAATCGTTAATGGGAGTCTAACACCCATATACAACTCGATATATCCCTGTATCTAATTAAATAAAATTGCTTATACATAAGATATTTTTGAATTGAAGTATGAAACACCAAATCAGTTCTTCCAATCACCGATTCTAAACAAACCCTTTTAAGAAGAAAAAAAACCCAAACCCTAAACCCTAAAACCCAAATAAACCAATAAAAAATCAGAAAAAAAAAAATATTGTTTTTAATAGATAAGTATAATCATTGAGTGAATGGACGTTCCGTGTTATTATGAGCTACAATAAACTGAGTGTTAAATAAAACTTTAAACACAAAAAAGTTTTCCAAACCCTAGAGAAGGTTGGAAAAAAAAGAAGAAGGAAGAAAAATAGTAGAATAGAAGAAAAAATAAGGGATAAATTGGTTTACCTGCTTATCGATAAAACTCCTCAAAATATTTTCCAAACCCTAATAAGGCGAGGAAAACAGAAGAAGAGAAAATAAAAATCAGATAATTTAAGAAAAAAAATATCATAAACTTTAATAACAATGGAGTTTATACATCGATGATAGAAGTTTGAGAAGATAAGAAGAAAACAGATAAATAGAAACATCCGTCTAAAAAAACGCCCATACTAATTGACCGAGCAATGTCTTGTTTTTGAATTTTTTTATTAGTACTACGTATTTGAAAAGATCAATCTAGAAAATGTAAAAATATCCCATTAACTATTTTTAACCATCCATACTATAGGGTACACATATGAACCATATTAATTATGGATTTATGGAAGAAAGACGAACCAAATGGATACACATTTTTGTGTAACTTTTTATTTACCGAACTATGGTTTGAAAAACTGTTATTAGTTTAGCTGGCAGGAGGTTAGGAGGCCAGCTCTCATACTTGATCACTAATTTGATTTCTGGTGCTATAACCATTTCTTTGGTTGTGTATCCTAAATACTCCCTCTACCAAGAAAATAATAATAGATTTACTTTTTAAAATTGTCTATTTTAAGGTAAAATAAAAAAATAAAAAAAATTAATTTTTATAGGACGAGGATAGTATAATTCTAAGAAGTAATCAACCACATTTTATGAAAACTGTTAAAATGAATTAAATAGTCGACGGTTATAAAATAAAAAAATAAAAAAAAATAATTTTTATAGGACGAGGATAGTGTAATTCTAAGAAGTAATCAACCACATTTTATAAAAACTGTTAAAATGAATTAAATAGTCGACAGTTAAAAATAGAAAGCGTTTTGAGTCAGGGTCTTATTTAAGTGATCATCTTTACAATAGGGTCTCAAAAATGTGAAGTTTTATTTTCGGGTCGCGGTAAAACAATTGGTTTGTCTTGACATCGTTGACCGTTCATTAGAGTGTTAAACTTTTGATTTCACTGTTGTTGTACCCTCGAAGAAAATCATTTCAGGGAAGACCAATAATTTGGGTCTAGAGCATGAGTGAGCAGACTTTAAAGTCGGAAAGGAAATGCATGAGCCAGTAGTACTTAAATAATGCATGCGGCAGTAGTAATAGTGCAGATGAAGAATCTGATTATTAAGCTCTGCCACTTCTTCCACACCATACATAGACTGCACCAGTGCAACAAACGAACTCTGACATAAGAAATGAGAGAAAGAGGGGAATATATTCTGATCAGGATAACACAGATAGTACCTGAAAAACAAGACAACTCATCAGCCTTGATCATCATAATAACTGCCTGAATCCCCAACGCCTTTTGCTCCCTTTTGATGCTTTCCCACAAAACCACCAAAAATCACATCAGAGCACCTTTTTTAATAGTTACTGCAACAACCATTACAAATGGAAGGTTTTACTAGAGTAACGATAACGCTAACCAGTATAGTGCCAAAATTCAAGTTTCTAACTTTACTAAACCGTTGCCTAATCCCTTGATTCAAACTAGTATTCAATGGTTTGTCTGAATATGATCTTGAATCAAGTTTGTTGCGCTTTTAAATTTTACTTTTTAAGTCCAATGATTAGGCATATTAAATATTAATCATCAGAATTAATTTTATGACTTAGAATCTAACGGTTCTTCTATTTACGTCTAACCATTAGACACATCAATTTCGAATCATCAAATATAATTTTAACTTTATGAGTTAAAATCTAATGATTCATCTATTCACACCTAACCATTAGACGCACAGGTTAAATCACCGTAGTGGATAGTAATTGAATTAATCTGACGTAACATTGAATCTTAAAGTGAAAGTTCCATAATGGTTAGCCTGAGAGTAGTATTTTTAAAATAGTTAAGTAAACTCCTGGTGAAATTAGTTAACTGCTGCTTCTTTTCAATGTGTAAAATGGGAATCACACTTTGACAATTATTCATAGGAAATGATTTAGACTAACCCCACGCCTTTGGCTCACCTTTGCTGCTTTCCCATAAAACCACCAAAAACCACATCATGCACCTTTCTTATTAGTTACTACAAGAGCAATTACAAATGGAAGGTTTTACTAGAGTAAAGATAAGCATAGCTAAAGGGGACTAAATTATCGTAACTCACTGATATTTGGCAATATCTTAAATATATCTGTTATTTTAATTATTAAGTCAAATTTAAAGCAAAATTTATCACAACTCATCATTTTTGACTATTTATTTCCAAAAAAGAGAATTGATCTACGATGATTCCGTAACAGAAAAATAGACTACTTATTTATATGTCATTTTTACATATGGATTATATATAGGATACCCTTAGAGCATCTCCAATCATCGATCAAAACGTCGATCAAAGATTAAATTTAATCGATGATCGGTGAAATTCAACCACAGCGGTGCGATTAGATTTAGTTTATAATCGTTGAAAATCACTGTTCAGGATTAAAAGAAGTCGCTGATCGACGATCAAAAGTTATAGTCGAGCGAAACTCTACTCCCTCGCTCGTGAACAGACGACGGACCAGCATCCCGCTTAAAAACACGGGCGAAGAGTTGACATTTCGTCAACTCAAGCGTTATGCTAAACTTTCGCTCCACCAGACGAGTAACCAGAAGATCGCCTACTCATAAGCGAATAGCAGAGATTTCGCCTAAAATTTCCAAACACGGGCGAGATGCTACCGAGTCGCTTGAAGTTGGGCGGCACTACAAGGAACCGCTTGGACCTGGGCGAGGCTCCAAGGCTCCGCTTGGAGTTGTCGAGACCCCAAGGCTCCGCTTGGAGTTGGTTGAGACCCCAAGGCCTCGCTCAGGTGTGACCGTTAATTTGTGTGACCGTTTGTTTCCGTTGATATGTTACCGTTGGCAGTTTAACGGCTATATATTTACCCTATATATATGGGATACTAAACCAATGGCATTTTACTAAACTCATACATTGTGTAGTTGAAAATTCTAAAGTTGATTCTTATTTCATAAGTTTTGAAATCTATTAGTAAAATGGCGCCATCAAAACCACGAGGTCCAAATTTTTCGTCTTTTGAAGATGTTACGATGTGTACGATTCATTTGTCTATTTCTCAAGATTGTAGCATTGGTACTGATCAATGTGAAGAAAAATTATGGTCACGTATACTATGTCGGATGAAAGAAGCTATACCTTCTATGCCAGAACGTAGTTGGACCTCCCTTCAGAAACGATTTCAAATTATAAGTAAGGATGTGGCGCTTATGTCTGCAAAGGAGGCTGAAGTCGAAAGGGAACATCATACTGGATGGGGCCCCGAAAATAAGGTAACAACTCGTTTAATTATGCTTATTACATTAATCTATATGATTGTATATCCTTTAACAACATTGAATTGAAACACCAGTTCGCAGAAGTACGTAGGCTTTTCAAGGAAGCAACTGGTCGAAGTTTTAAACATGAAGATTGCTACACAGTTATCTTAGATAATATTAAATATTCCAGAAGGTCGACATCTGTTTTCGATTCATCACAAGGAGAGTCTGATTACGACAACGAATCTCAGGACGTACAGGACACACCAGACTTAAGCCTTGATGGTCCCAGCGCCTATGAAGACCTTGGAGATATCCCTAACACATTAATCCGTCCAATGGGGAAAAAAGAGGCGAAACGACAGAAGACAAAAGGGAAAGCAAAATTTGCTGAACAATAGGAAATGATGCAAAATATTTATAGAGAGCAACAAAGCTTCAACGCCAAATGTACCGAACAAAGAGATATGAAGATGGCACAAAGAGAAGCTGAGTTTGCAGCAAAATTAGCTAATGATAAAGCAAAGTTTGAAGCTAAATTAGCTGATTCAAATGCAAAGTTTACGGCAATACAAGCTAGGCAAGAAGCAGAAGAGGAATTCCGTATAATGACGATGGATATCTCCCAAATGGATGATGTATCAAGACAGTACATCGAACTGAGGAAGGGAGAAATTTTGAGGAAAAGATTAAACCAATCATAACGTCCGGATTATTATTTACCATTGTCATATTGAGTTTTAATTTTGATCAATTTATTTAGAATTTTCAGTATATTTTTTAACCAATAGATTTTTATGTTTTTAACGACTCCTAATTTAAATTAAAAATTTAATTTAGAATTATTTTTTAAAATTACTTCTAATACTAGCTGGACTCGAAGAACAATTAAAATATAACGCGACTAATAAGTAAAGATAAGATAACTCTCGCTTTAACCACGGGTCCACTAACAACACATTTACCCCCAAAGCCCATATAAAAGTTCACTCTTCCCCAACAGATGACCATATATGTTTGATCAGGTCATTTCTCAAACGAACCCCAGTTAGTTTATCGAATACTGCACGTCTGCGTTGGTCCTTCACCATTCTAGAAAGTTGAGCAGTGTTGTCCCTTGAAATAACAATTGGAGCACCGTGGCTGCGTTGCTCATAGTCATGCAGCCAATCACCGGGAATACGTTCATCCTCCACTATCATATTATGTAGAATAATGACAGTTTTCATTATATACGCTAACACGTCCGGATTCCACATTCGTGCGGGTTGTTTGATGATAGCAAATTGATTTTGTAGTACCCACGAACCCTCGTTCTACATCTTTTCGACAACCTTCCTGCATCGCCAAAAATTTCTGTTTCTTTTAGGAGTCTGGATGTTTAATGGTAGTTACAATAGTTGTTGTCTCTGGTATATTCCATCCCCAAGATAATACCTTATATTGTATTGATTTCCATTGACTGAAAAGTTTACTGCCGGTGCTTTACCGTTGATAAGCTTTTTGAAGATATACGAACGGTTCATCACATTGATATCATTGTTTGAACCCGGCATACCAAAAAATGCGTGCCAAAACCAAAGATCATACGACACAACTGCCTCAAGGATAATACTTTCGCTACCCTTGTAGGCGGTATAAGCACCGGATTCCGCCGAAGGGCATTTGTCCAATTTCCAATGGATACAATCAACACTACCAAGCATCCCTGGAAATCCCCTTTTTTGGTTTTCATCAAGAAGGAGTTCAACATCACGCTGAGGTTGTGTCCGCAAATATTCATCCTCGTACAATTGGACTATCACCCTGCAAAATCTACGAGTTGCTTCCAAAACCGTAGTTGACCAGCAATGTGGGTCTAGATATGGTCATACAACCATTGATATCACGTTCATGACCCCTTGCTGGATAATGTAATATTATGTTTCGACATATGGATAAATCTTCATCTAAAGTAAAATTGGTAGCATTAACGGAAAAATTTTCGTAACCAGACATTGAAAAATAAAATATGGGAATAATGAAATGAGTTGTGTAGCTATTGAATGTTATTTATAGTAGTATAAACAAAAAAAAATAGCCGTTATGCAAGGACAAAAAAACGGTAATAAAACGGTAACATAACGGTAACATAAGGGTAACATAACGGTAATAAAACAGCCATTTAAATTTCGTAGTGAGCTGTAAAATTATCATACGACATAAACGGCGTACTAAAAAATAACATTTCATATAACCGTAAATCAACAATAAAAATAACCGAACACGTTCTTTTAACCGTCATTCGAAATTTTAATTTTTTGTTTAACCGGAGTTTGATCTTGGTGGAATAAATGGCGGGAAAGATGGTCTGACGTTCTGCGTTGGTCGAACTGTTGATGAAGATCCCGGAGGTGTGGTCATAGCATATGAGGCAAATCCAAGAGGTTGTTCTGCACGAAATTGGGTAAGCTGTCTGGTCAACAACGTATTTTGATCTTGTAGGAGGCTCATTTGAGCGGCTGTCTGACTCCGAAAATTGTTGAACTCAACTTCTTTCCGAATCAAATAGTCCATCCGATCCTTAGTTTCAGCTAAGGTAAAATCATGCAACTCTTGCGTAAAATCTGCAAACTCTTGCACTAAATCATAAGCCGCCACCTGGGATGAAAATAATTTAGAATAACCACAGAAGCATAAATGTGTAATCTGTATTCAATTTTTCAAAACTTTGTTAAAAACTTACATATGGTAGTTGTTGGGGGGAGGAATGGGCACATGATCACGAGGCCGTGGGATGTTGTGTTTCATACGGTCACCTGCATAGCCATACGTTTCAACCTCCCAATCAACTTACGCGACATATTTGTAGAGGTTGGTAACATGTCTCCAATATTCATAATAAACATCGTACTCCACGGCACGTACGTATTCACTAGCATTGACGTGAGAAATTGCTGTCATGTCCTCAATCTCGTCGTCGACGAAGTTGGAGATGCAAGCAAGGGGGTTTGCAGGAATACCCCAAGTTGGGTTGTTCTGCCTCCAACAACGATCTCCGAGATACATATTGTGCTTTATCCAAGAAAATGATAATAAATAAATACCTACCCATTCACAACAGTACGAGTTGGAAAAAAAAGGAGTATGAGAAAAGGACTAGGAAACATACAGTGCCCATCCAGGTGAATGTTATTCTTTTTCCAGAAAGTTCTATTGCTTTGAGGCCAATATCTTCTGGTATGTAGTTAACTGCAGTAAGCCATGGTTGCCACGTCACGGCGTCTACGGATAACTGGTTCAGTTTAGTCCTTGTCTTCACTATGTCAACACCCTTCTTCCGGGAGGCAACCCACCTACGACATCTAGGCCATTCATGTTCACTTTCAGCCGAAGGGATATTTGGACGACATATCCCCAGATATTCGTATCCCCAAAACTACAACAATTTTTTTTTTTCAAAATGATTTAACAACATAACAATTAAATTTTAAGAAAATGAATTTTGAATAACGTTAAATAAATTACCTCCAAAATTTAGAACGGCCTGGATACTGATTTTTGTCCCCTAGAAGCCGTGGAAAGACCCGAATACAATTTTGAAAATGCAGGACCACCCCAGTCGTACTGATCAACTTCATTTAGATTATCAAAGGCAGCCAACCATCCTGCATCAATGTAGGTTTTTGCATTTGGGAAAAAGAAATTCCCCAGAACATACATATAGAACGCCCTCGCTACTCTATCAGCAAGAACACTATCATCGTTCGCCGCGTGCAATGTATCTTTATCAAAATAGGTGGTCAAAAACTTGAGAGTGATTGCATCCGAAACCCACTGTTGGGGAACACCTTCTCTTTTGCATACCGCATTATCTTTCAGTTCAGGAAAGATATTGTCACGAACATACTCAAATTTGTACTTAGCTGGCTCATAAGGAACAGATCTCCCGACACCGATACTAAGCCCGGTCAACATAACCCAATCGAGGGGAGTGAACCCAAGCTCTCCAAAAAAAAAGTGAAATGTGTTTGTAGTATCCCAAAATCGCTCGACAATATAATCAATAAGAGCGTGGGATGAATCTACTAAAGGTAGGGATAGTAATCTGCCCCAACCTCCCCTTTCTATTATATATTGGACCCTATTACACTACTTAGTGATTTTCTTGTACATCTGTATAACTGATTTGAGAGAGCCACGATGGTCAAACCTGAAGTTGGCGTCGGAGGAATATGTAATATTTGTCGAAACGTGTTCCTCCGTATCTTCGACAACGTTATAGTGTTCCAACCCCGGAACATCTACCGACTCGGGGACCATGGATTCAGGTTCAGAATCCTCTGCGATTTTAGCTTTTTTGCTTTTCTTCTTTCTACCAACCCATCTCGAAACAACATTGCTAGACATCTGCCCAAACAAATAATAGAACATTGTCAATATATTCAGTAAATCACCACAATGCATAAACAATTAAAATTAATTTAACACCAACTTAACTTGTATGTAATTGTCTATTTCCATACACATTTGTACCAAGAATTATACATCAAACATTCGAAAAATACATACATCATTATCAAAATACAACAATCTCACCAATTATAATCAATCTCATTCAAATTACCCAATTACAAATACTACCATACACATTTGTTTTTAAATTAAATAAAAATTAATTCCTTTAATTTCTACACAACATACTACATTCAACCAATAATATTTAACTTTGTTAGAGATATTTTGCTTTCCCTTGACAAGGCATTGCGATGAAATGATAATAGACTCACTACATAATAATTCAAAGATTGAATTTTAACTTTGTCAGAGATACTTTGCTTTCCCTTGACAAGGCATTGCGATGAAATGACTATACACTGAATTGACAATACAACGACTAGTTAATAATTCAAATATTTTCTACTCAATTTGTCCGAGATATTTTATTTTACTTGACAAGGCATTGAGATGAATTGATAAATAACTTGCCAACTACATTTGGTATCCGTAGAAGTTAATATTCATAAATAAATTAAAAGAACTAAAAAGGTTCAACACCATAAAGTTCAACACTTTGAAAGATAAAGGGACACACCATAAAGTTCAACACCATAACTAGCAAATTCAGTTTGTTCTAGCGATCTTAATTTCAGAACAAAGGGTTGTTATCTCTTGTAGCACTATTCGAACTCTATGTTGTTCTTCTATGCTCATCACCTCCCTAGACTCAATCGAGCGAGTCAGTCTCCTAACCAACAAATCGGTTCTATCCTTTATAGCTGACATTCGATTGTCAACCACTGATGGTTGAACTACCCTTTCCCCCAAATCAACCCCCCTTGTTGGATCAACTACTCCACCATCTTCAGGTTCTATCCTGATGAGCTGACTCAACCCATGTGGATGTCCTGGCACTCTAACTATTCGATACATATCATCGAAATTCATCTTCAGAATCTACATAAAATACAATTCGATACATATCGACAATTTAACCACAATATAATTAAATTTAAACAACCAATTAATAAATTATATACAGGCAACAACAAATAATCATCAATAAGAATATACCCAATTTATAATATTTATCATAAACCCTATGACAAAATACACAATTTCAAATATATCCATACACATTATTTTCAAAATTAAATCAAAATTAATTCCTTTGATTTCTACACAACATACTATATTCAATCAAAAATTAAACACAAACCCACTAAAATTAAACTGCAACAATTTCGTATTGTATGTTCAATTTAACAAAGGGAACAAATTTTGAAACCTAATTGATAACATCCACATAAACCCTAAATAAATTCCCAATTTCATAAGTTTAGAACAGAAAATTCACAATTCAATAATCGGTTTATAATATGGTAATTACATGATTAATTAAACAACATATACAACCATTTTAACCACAAAATCATCTAAATTGCATATCAAATTAAAACAAGTAAATTCAATTTTGGTTTGTAGAAGATATACCTTGATTTCGCTTGGAATAAGTTTGAGCTAAGTATGAAAATGAGAAACGAAGCTTTGGGTTCTCGTCCAATGATCGATGTGTTGGAAAAATGGGGGTGTGGGAGGGTTTCGGCTAGGAGAACATGAAGGCAACAGGAGGGCGAGGTGTAGAAGAAACTAAAAAATTTAGGGTTTAAAACTGTGAAATAGACAGGCGAGAGCTAGGTATCTCGCCTACA
This sequence comes from Papaver californicum, assembly GCA_023531435.1. Lineage (NCBI taxonomy): Eukaryota > Viridiplantae > Streptophyta > Magnoliopsida > Ranunculales > Papaveraceae > Papaver > Papaver californicum. The sequence continues at coordinate 52,654 of JAJJMC010025405.1, read as the reverse complement.
TCAGAGCGGGAATCTGGCATCTCGCCCGTCTATTTCCACACACACATGCGTCGCACGCTCACTAGGCGAAACTCTAGTCTCCCGCCTATATGCAAGCGGTACTCCAGCATCTCGCCCGGATCATTTTTCACACGATTTCTTCGCACAATTCATAGACGAGATTTTACAACTTCGCTTGTACAAGTGACATACTGAGACACCGCTTGGGATGTGGGCGAGGTTTTGGGATTCCGCCTGTAAGTTTGTTTTGCGGGCGGTAGTCCACAATCTCGTTTGTACCAGGTGAACTGTTAGTATCTCGTCCGTCTTTCCAAACGATATACTGGTACTCCGCTTACCCCCAAACGGTACTCTATAACCTCGCCTGATCATTCATCGCTGTTTTTGACCCATATCAAAGATCAAATTTTTTGATCTTTGATCGATGGTATAATCGTGTGATTGTGGATGCTTTTGTGCATATGACCTTAGTCTCCTATTGGAGATGCTCTAATGGGAATTATAACAGCTTAATCCTCACAACTAAATCCACCGGATTGGATACCCATAAAATTTGGTAACACCTGTCCTACGTTGGAAATGAAATTTGACCCTTGTACTCCCGTAAGGTCTATCCTAGCCCTATGGAGTGTAGAATGGGAATCACACTTTGACAATACTATTCAAATGACAATACTATTCAAAGGAAATGATTTAGACATGACAATTCAATGTTTTATTTAGTCACTCACTCCAAATTTATGAGTAAGTACTGTTTCAAAGTCAACAAAAATCTAACAACCAAAGGCATCGCAAGTTTGTAATCTTTCTTTCAAGATTCGTTAATGAATGAAAATTTCTTTAAATGAGATTTTCTTTTTCAGTAGGGGTTGTTAAGTTGGCAACCACTCCCACTTGAATCAACAAGAGACAAAGATGTGTCATTTCCAACTAATTCATATACTAGTCTTGCTTTTGCGCAAGAACTACGATCAAATTTACAACCAACTTTTCCCTTCAAGAATCATGATAATAAATCAAGCGTTTCTACCCATGGACACAAAAAATGTAGCTCTTGCTGTTTGTGAGGCATGCACCCTCTAACCATCCCAAAATTTTAAAATTTACCTAAAAATTATTTTATCAAGGGTATTTTTCTGAATAATTAAATAGATTTCTTCCAAATTTGGTTTTTAAATAATCCATTCTACTTTTGTCGTTGGAGCTAGACTAGACAAAGACTAGGACACCAAATGTCGATATTGACTTATGGGAGAATTACATGCCCATCGCTTAAACAAATATGAATGGATGGGTTTAATTCTTTTGTTTTCATCCCATTCTCACCTAATGTTGTGATGAAATGAAATGCCTTTTGACTTCTTCTCCACATATCATGTCATGCACTCCTTAGTAAACTATACTATATTAGTCATATATGCAACAACCGTAAGTTAGGTTATATGCCTAGGTTATATACCAACCTAAAATGTTAACCATAAAAACAAAAATTCAAGATAGACCAGGTGATACCGATCTATATAATATAAAACAACTATAACCATTTATTTTTGGATTGTTATCTTTTCTAAAATATTGATGTTTTATTTTATAAATTATGTAAAATCCAATAACTCAAAAAAATGGTGTTCAGCTAAAATACGTGGTTGGTGTGTTTGGACGTAAAAATTGTAACTCTATGAATTCATAATTCCATAGGATTTTGAATTCAAGGAATTAAATGACTTCCTCTTAATTTTGACAACTTAATAAAAAATTATCTGATTTATGTAAATATTATATTTAATATGCTAACAGTAATAATAACATCAATCGATCAAAGAAGATCACGAGAAACTCAAAAAATATACGTGAAAAATACATTGTACTAAATTTATTTGTACTGAGATATTTATGTTGTTGTGAGTAAATTTTTTATTTTAGTTTGATACCAGTTTGGCCCTTGATTACATATCTTCTATTAGATCGAATTAGAATATTTTATTTTCACTTTATTTTTAATTTTTTCTGTTTTATCCTTATTTTATTTAAATGGATAATTAAAACTAAAACTCAACACCATCCTGGAGCATTTGATTATATCTTCATCGTTTTTTTTTTCTAAGGCCTAGCTTTACTTTGTAACAATTTCACTATTCCCATTGCCTTCTAAATTTGCTTTTTCCAAATTTATATATTTAATTTGGTTTTTAACTGTTCTTATGCCATTAACAATAGTTGGTTAACTAGCCCCTCCAACATAATCAACCCCGAGAGTAAAGTTTCTTGTTGTTGGACAATTAAAAACCCAAGCTTATTATTCCTTTTCTCTTCCTTTTTAGACATTACTTTGAGCTGTTTTTAGTCTGAGTTTTAATTTGTCATGGCGACAACCAGTTTTGCTTCCTTGGAGCATTCTTTGCAAAATTTATCACTTAGGAATCGTGCCGGAAAATCGAGGATTACTACCATCAGTGATGATACCATGACTGAAGAAGATACAATAGATTTCAATGCCGGAATTCAGCTTAATTCTGATATCCCTCTTCCTTCGGAATGGCAACAATGTCTTGATTTAAAGGTATGATCATACTCACCACCAACGATACCGAAAACCCTTCTCTCCAATAGTTCAAATTCCATCAATAGAATACTACAACAAAGTCCAAAAGGGTGTACTCTGTTTTCCCTGTTCTCTTGCATAAAACAGAGAAATCCACTGGTTTTAATGGATGCAAAATTGAGATATCTTGTTTCTGATTTTACTTAAATTTTTTTAAAATAATTATGGATATTCATGTTTTTATGATTTCTTCCATGGGTTTGATTCGTTTTCTCCAATTTCAGTAACTTCTTACTTTAAGTCCATCATTAAAATGCGAAAACAGAGTCCTCTGCTTCTCTTGTTTTTGAACTGCTTACTTTTATTTCACGGTTGTTTCTTTGTAAAGTTCTGATCTTTGTTTGGTACAGACAGGTGAAGTTTACTATAGAAATGAGGAAACTGGTAAGAAATCAATAAAAGACCCAAGGAAATCAGTAACTAAATTCTGGGGCCGAAATGATTACTCCGAAGAAGAAGAAGAAGAAAACTCTTCTGATAGTGAACAAGGCTCACAATCACCAATACCATCCTCATCAACTTCACCGTCGACCAAGAGAAACGATAATCGTCGTGATCAAGTTCTTGTAGTTGCAGGTTGTAAGAGCTGTTTGATGTATTTTATGCTTCCTAAGTATGTGGTTGATTGTCCAAAATGTTCTGGAATTATTCTTCATTTTGATCGATTTCAAAATGGGTCTTCGATTTAAAAAATAAATTTATTACTTTTTCAAATTATATGAATTGTCACGATAATAATTCTTAACCCAATCGATGGGAAATTCCATGGAAATCAAACTGATCAAACTCACCCAAAAAGGGTGTATGGAGAATCATAAGAATTTTCCACCGTGAGTGTAAAACGTCACATATCTAATGGAGTAAATGGAGACAAGTGCAAAATTAGGCTGTAGCAACGACCACATTTTAGTCGCTACTAGCCGTTTTAGTTGTCGCTTCAGGTCAAGTTATTGCAGCAAGTGGCTGTAGCTTGATAGCTTAGACGAGAGAAGAACCAAGGCAGAGACATGCTGCTAATGCATGTATTGCAAGGGCATATAACCAACAGGCCAGACTATATATGGATCTTAGATTTTGGCGATCTAAATTTAAGCATTACTAGTTTTTAATCCGTGCTATGCATAGGGGCTGTAAAATTTATACCGTTGGTTCATGTCAATTGTGGCGGAGCTACGCCCCGCATCCGTCCTAATGGAAATACTAATAAGTTATCGTAATAGATTACTATCCAACAGATTAACCATACAATAAAAACCATATAATTAAAATTTTTTAATAATCAAAGTTAATACCATTATTATAATCTAAAGGTCTCATATGGGTTTGAAAATTAATTTCACATAATCTAAAAAACAATAATAAATTAAAAAAAAAATAGAATTAAGTAATCTCAAAAATAAAATAATTTAAACTCTAAATACTAAGTATTAAACTTGACTGAAATCTCATAGATTAAAAATAAATATTTTTTCCTATATGTAATCCCTATTCATAAGTAAACACTTCAGTGATATTTTCATCTATTTCGACCAACGGTGGCATGTTAGAACCCCTATCGTCCAATTCAACATCATGTTCATCGTCGCTCTTTACAGTCTTGTGCTTTCTCTTGAGGTCTTTCTTAGATGGTGTATTGAGTTGCTCTTTATTAAAAACAAATGTATTTTGCTCTTCGTGTGTGTTTATATCCTGCACATATTTAAATATATTTTTACATCAGATGAGAAGAGATAGTGCTAACTTGTGATAAACACTACTTACCTTTTTATTTTTGTTTAATGGATATGCTTCTATATCAGAATCGTAAGAAAAAATTTCATGTGTACATAGACTTTGATACACAAAGTTCCTTTCTTGGAGTATAGTCCTAAAGATCATTGTTTTTCCTATTGCACTTAATATTTCTTACACGCAATCTATTTGGTTTTGCTGCAATTTAAATATATTTGTCAGATAATTGTTTAATTTTTACAAACAATACTTATTTGAAATTTGAAATTCAAGTGTTTGTCTGCATATTCATCGTTGAAATTCAAGCACCGTCGTATACAACAATATGAAGTACGTAGGTGTTACAAAGTATTTATTAGTTCCGTCACGTACTTGTTTATAACATGCAATATGAATTAATATTAAAAATCTCTTTATGCATTACCATGCAAATGGGTTACACTATTTGCTCATGTCTACTGAGGAAAGGTTTTACCTTTCACCCGTCCTAATAAGATTCCGATAAACTACTGTATAATTAGTATCAAATAGATTAATAATTTAAATAAAATCTAACTAACTAAAAATAAGTATTAACCTTATTAAATAGACGATAATTTTGAGTTAAATTAAATAAAACTAAGTAATATCAAAAGTAAAATAATATTTAACCCGTGCTACATACCGGGTTTGGTGGGAATTGTTGATCTGGCGTGGTGGGGTTTCGCCCCGCACCTGTTACCTAGATACATTGGAACATTTTAATTTTTCAATTGAAATATATTATTTTTTATTAATATTAAATTTTAATATCCTTGGATAATCAATATATTGTGGGGATATCTAATTTATAGATTATAGGGTTATGCTGAGCAATTTGTTTAGAATTTATATCTAAAATTCATTCAAGCTATCCATATCTCGATTTGTATTCAAATGGGCATTAATAATTTCACTCCGGATTGGTATCCTAATTGTTTTTCGAATATCGCATAGTATCCGATCCGAAAATAAAATAAAATAATTAATTGATAAATTTTGTTTTTGTTATATAAAAATCAAATATACATAAAAAATGTTATATCTTTAAAAATCTTAATTAGTTTTTAAAAAAGGTAAGAAAAATGATAAATTAAATATATAAGATGAATTAATGCATATATAATAGAATATACATTTATATAAAAAAATTTGATCGGATATTTTTGGATGCGGATGCCTTCACATCTTTATCCGTATCCAAAACTCTATATCTTTAAATAATAAATTCGGATATCGATATCAATGAAAAATCTAACGGCCAACTCAATTTTTAGATCAAATATTTTCAAAGATAATTATAGTCGGGCAATAAACCTGACGTGACTTGAACGCGTAAGCTTCTGATATGGAGTCATTCGTATTACTATTGCACCACAGATTCATAATAAAAAAGGATGCATGAATATAATGAGGAAATCTTTACATAGGAAACAAACTCATGTTTTAAGAAACAAAAAACAACAACGGAATGCAAGATTACAACTATATTCTGGATTGAGAGTTTAAATTAATGAACAATGTTCTTTAATTAATCCAAAACTTTAAATAGTTAGAACAAAAACCAAAGATAATTACTACCTTGCATACATACCTAAGCACCAACATTTCATACGACAATAAAAGAAGGATATATCCAACTATGTGCTTCAAAATGGCTAGACTCTTATTTCCTTCGTCTATTAGAATCAATTCTACAGCACCCGCCTCTTTAACTACCTCTCTTTGGCAGCTTTGATTCCATAAAGTAACAGTGAAATAAATAAACTCAAACATATTTAAACATAAATAAACTCAAACTTACCGTGACACTGTATATTCCATCCGAGGAAATTTCTTAATCGTATTTTGAATGAGATTGTTAACTTTACCAAAGGGATTTAAAAATTTCTTAAGCGCATTTTAAATGAGATTATTAACTTTGCCAAAGGGGATTAAAAATTTCAAGATAAATTAAGGCTTTTAAAAAATAAAAAAACAACATGAAATATTTACAAATAATCTGTTTTTGCATAAAGGCACATATATAGCTGGCTTGGATTAATATCACATATTTGGTGCACCTAAATCAGTTTCATCATAATATTTACAAAGAAAATCAAAATTAATGATTAATCACCAACCATTAGCTTTACACAAAAATCATAGTGTAACCACTTTTACAAATGTATTGACATAGCGACACGGATTTTAAGATCACATATAGGTTAAATGGAGACATATAAACACTTGTTTAGCCCTTTTTATTATTTTTCTTTGAATTCGTATTTAATTTCCAATGAGAAAAATTCAATAGTTTTAAGTAATTTTGGCAAACAAAAATAAGGAAATTCCCATCCCTGATTATGCCCCTAAGGAAGGCATGTGTTCTGCTTGTGTAGTTCATGGTATTTTGACTACATTGGTGTTTTTTGACAATGACACTTCAAATCTTAAGGGTTCTTAAAACTTTTGAAAGTTCAGCATTTTTGGATTTTTCAAACAATTTAAATTAATACTCAACCTGTAGGCGACTTGAGTATGTTGCAATCAACAAAGGAGTTGTTATCTGAAGCATCTTGTGGTATCTGTGAAGGAGATGTTAGCCAAGAGAACTCCACTGGCTTAGTCTTAATTCTGTTGTCTCGTCTCGTATGACACCACATTCCTGCTTTGTCTTGCACAACACTCTTTTTCATAACGCCATTGGTTTACTCCAAACAGTAAAAACAATATTTCAATCCATTTAATGGAAACAGGAAATTGCATTCAACCGTACATCATAAAATACATTGCATATTAAAATAGCCACTGTATCATACAAAAAACTAACATAAAATATACTATTATGTATAATTGAAATATTAACCAGTGGATTGACGAATTGTATATATTTGCTATTAGATAGTGTACATAGATTTAGTGCTGGTGTGCCCCAATTTCAAGGTGAGTCCTATTGGTCCCGACCATATTTTTCCCAGCAGATAGATTGTGTTCTCCACCTGAGGTGGGTATTGCTGCAACTGCGCTTGATCCACTTTCAAGGACATCAAAGAATGATGCAGCGGATAATAATGATAAGAAAGAAAAGAAAGGTTTTGTTCAGACTTCAAATATTCCTAGGAATATCGACTATGAACAACGATAATTATTTAGACTTCGGTTTCCCGACTATAAACAATAATCGATTAAACTTGAACAAGTTTAAGAAAATAATTCTTATTAATCAAATTGAACTGTCCAAAAATAATACATAGAGGACTCTATTTATAGACTTGGGGAAAAACCCTAACTTGCTGGTCAAGAAAGGATGAAAAAAACCCTAAACCGACTCAAACCCTAATTTGCTATTTTTGGCAAATTTTGTTCGACCTAAAATACTGAAAGTACTCATAAAATAAAACTATTTGCCGCAAACGGCGACCCAAACGGATTCCTAACGAAGTAGTTATTAAGAAAACAAAAACTTTCCTAAAATAGCAAAAACGCCTGTTTGAAGCCCTAAACGATGGAATTTGGCTAAAATCTGAAGACGTGTCCTCTCATGTCACGATCGTTGGCCCGTTTCCAATCAAATTAGACCCTTTTTGACCTAAATTACGACGCTCGGGTCTATAGCCTCCATATAGGCTATAGCCTGTTCATTTGCATCATTCTCCCGGGGTTGAGAGAAATTCGCCCTCGAATTTTCTTGGTCATCATCAGAATTATTGATGTAATTTTAGAAGTGGTAAATAAAGGTTCGATTCTCGAACTTGTGAAGGTAATGATTTTAGAAAATAATGATTCTAATTAACTCTAGAAAATTTCAGGAGTAAGAAAAAGACTAAATAACCTAAAGATGATTTTTGAATAATTTTAAAAATACCAGGAATCAGGAATCAGGTAATTCTAACAACCTATGTGATTAATCAGATAATTCTTTTTAAATTAATTGAAGCCCAAATAATTGCCAAAATTGGTTTTGTTATGCTAACAAACAGAGGTAAATCACAAGCATGAACTATCAAAATTAATTAACTAAGCATAATCCATCAAGCAAAAGCACAACTGTTGAAAGAAAACCGTTTTTACTATTCAAAACTATGCAATTTTAATGATAAAAGAATTATAAATAATTATTAGAAAATAATTAAATCACATAAAATTGAGAAAATTACCTTATCCATCATCCCAGTAAATAGACTTAGCTCATGGTGAAGAAAACTTGCTCAAAAGTTGATTTCATTGCTCAAAATATTGATTACAAGGTTGAATAACGCTGTAACAGCTGATTTGATACGCTTATAAGCGTTACATGAGAGGGTTCAGCTGTTATAGAAGAGTTTAAGCAACAAATGGTTTGAAGCAATAGACGACAGGAAAATTCAAATCAGCAACACATATAAATGTTACTGAGTCTTCTTCTCCGGCAGTGATGGATGAAGAACAGCCGGCCGGTGCAGCAGCAGCTCGTCGGCGGTGACGGAATAGTGACCGGAATTCTCTAAAATCTTCTCTAAGCTTTTGTACTCGATTCTCTTGGCTTCTCTTGGTATTTATAGATAGTAGAAACCCTAGAGAGAGTTCTAAACCTAATAGAACTCTCTAGAACAGCCCACAAATCCCAATCCTAATCGAAACCAAATTCCGGCCATGTTCATGATTTTTCAACTGATTTCACGGGATCTTTTTGCTGTTTCTCGATTGTTCTAACTTGTGTGGGATATCTACTAACATTTGGAACAATCTGGAAGCGAAAGAAACCAGATTTCCCGTTGATTTTGTGTTGCCAGTGAAGAACAGTTGAGCCCGATGAGTTGACCCGGTGACTCGGCCCGATCCAGCTCGCTGGGTTGACTCGCTGGGTTGACCCGATCCAGGGGTGCCCCAATCCAAAGTGTGGGTGCTTTGATCCATTTTCCCGGGTGCCTTGAACACTTTTTGAGCCAATTTTTCCACAAATCTTTATTCTTCTAATGTACCTACAAAAGCATAAAAACACGTAATATACACAAAATCGAATACTAACTCACCAGAAATTAAGGTGCAATTTAGACACTAAAATGTGTCTATCAATTATCACCATTATATGACACCAAGTGTTTGACATTAAAAACATCAGAAGTCCGGATGTGACTTGGAAGCTTTAACTTGTAGGCATTAGGATTAATCTTCGCGATAATTTCTAAGGGACCAATCTTGCGCGCCTTCAGTTTGTTATACTCGCCAACTGGAAAACGATCTTTTGTCAATATTGCCCACACAAAATCTCCTACTGCAAAATCCACAACTCTGCGTTTCTTATCTGCCGCCTCCTTATACCTCTCATTAGCTCGAAACAACTGTTCTTCAGCCAACTTGTGAACCTGTTGCAACTGTTGGATACGTTCTTCAAAACGAACTTCAATTCTCTTCAGATCAGGAACAGGTGCTAAATCTACTGGTGCTCGTGGATTGTATCCATAAACAACCTCGAACGGACTCATGCCCAGACTACGGTTTACTGAACGATTAAATGCAAATTCAGCTTGGCAAAGTTTCTGATCCCAACTTTTCGGATTGTCTCCAACCATACACCGTAGTATATCACCCAACAAACGATTCACAACTTCTGTTTGTCCATCACTTTGAGGATGATACGCACTACTGAAGTTAAGCCTTGTATTAACTAATTTCCACAAGGTCTTCCAGAAATAACTAAGGAATCTTGTGTCTCGATCACTAACAATTGAACATGGCAATCCATGTAGACGATACACTTCCCTGAAGAACAATTCAGCTACCTTCAGTGCATTAGTAGTCTTCTTGCAAGCAATAAAATGGGACATTTTTGAAAAACGGTCAACAACTACAAATACTGAATCATGTCCCCTCTGAGTTCGAGGTAAACCCAATACAAAATCCATGCTCAAATCTTTCCAGGGTTGACTTGGAACTTTCAATGGCATGTACAATCCTGCATTAGTTGCTTTTCCTTTTGAAACTTGACAGATTCGACATCTATCCACGAATTTAGCAACTTCACGTCTCATTGTTGGCCAGTAATATGACTTCGAAACAAGTTGGAAAGTTTTATCCCTTCCCATGTGCCCCTCGTCATGTAACTCCTTAATAATCTTCAAACGGAGACTAGAATCAGGAATACACAATTGGTTACCTTTGAAGAGAAATCCTTCATGCATAAGGTAATCACTGCGTTTGCCTGAACTGATATCATCCACAATCTCCGCAAAGTTCGGATCGGTTAGAATATGGTCAGAATATGAATCAAAATCTATTACCTCAGTTCGCATGGTGTTGAGTATCATACTCCTTCGGCTTAAGGCATCATCAACTTGATTCTGCGACCCAGCTTTGTGCTTCAGTACAAAAGTGAACTCTTGCAAATAACCAGCCCACTTACCATGTCTAGAAGAAAGCTTCTCTTGACTGTTGATGTGCTTCAAAGAATCATGATCAGGAAACATAATGAACTCGTTATGAATTAGATAGTGACGCCAATGCTTCAAGGCTTGAACTATAGCATAAAACTCCACGTCATAAGTACTATAGTTGAGCTTAGCACCATTCAACTTCTCACTGAAATACGCTACAGGTCGTCCTTCCTGACTTAAAACAGCTCCAATTCCCACCTTCGATGCATCACAGTGTAGTTCAAACGGCTTACTGAAATCAGGTAACACCAATAGTGGTGCAGTTATCAGCTTTATCTTGACAGCTTCAAAGGATTCGTCAGCTTCCTCAGACCATGAAAACTTTCCCCCTTTCATGCATTCAGTAATGGGTGCCATGATGGTGCTGAAGTGGGGAATAAAACGCCGGTAAAAAGAAGCGAAACCATGAAAACTCCTTACCTCGTGTAATGTAGTAGGTGTAGTCCAGTTTCTCACAGCTTCAACCTTGGACTCATCTACCTTGATTCCATCCTTGGTGACGACGTAACCGAGAAATAAAACTCGATCTGTCATGAATGAACACTTTCTGATGGCCGTAAATAATTTCTCCCTGCGTAGAACCGAGAGAACTTCTCGAAGATGTTGAACATGCAAGTCCATGTTAGCACTATAAAGAAGAATATCATCGAAATAAACAACCACAAAATTACCGATAAAGGGTCTGAGTACTTGATTCATGTGCATGAATGTACTTGGCGCATTAGTCAACCCGAATGGCATAACCAGCCACTCATATAATCCTTCTCGAGTTTTAAAAGAAGTCTTCCACTCATCACCTTCACGAATTCTAATATGATGGTACCCACTCTTCAAGTCGAGTTTGCTAAACACCTTTGCTCCACACAACTGATCTAACAAGTCATCCAACCTTGGAATTTGAAAACAGTATTTGACTGTGATTTTGTTGATGGCTCGACTGTCAACACACATTCTCCACGTTCCATCTTTCTTTGGAATCAGCAAGGCTGGTACTGCACAAGGACTTAGACTCTGTCGGGTCAATCCTTTATGTAGCAAATCTTCCACCTGACGACGAAGTTCTTCATGCTCCTTAGGACTCATTCTGTAATGCGCTTTATTTGGCAAGCTTGATCCAGGAACGAGATCAATACGATGTTGTATATCCCGGAGAGGTGGTAGCTCGTCCGGCAACTCGTTAGGAAAAACATCCATAAATTCCTTAATTAAAGGTTGAGCTGCAATGGGAATAATACTTTCATCCTGTTGTTCTTCTTTGCCAATCAACACATACAATTCACCTGCGTCTCCTACCTCATCTTCAAACTGCTTAAACGACAAGAGATTGGTAGCTTCTCCAGTAGTTGGTGTAGATGCACTCTCTTTACTGGGTACAAGTACTATACGTACGTCATTCCATAAAAAACTGTAGGTATTCTTATACCCGTCATGACTACTTTTCCTGTCAAACTCCCATGGACGACCCAACAACAAGTGACAAGCATCCATACTAGTAACGTCACACCATATTTTATCTTTATATTTGTTACCAATTGAAAAAGAAATCAAGCAATGTTTGTTTACTTTTACCTCATTCCCTTTCTTAAGCCAAGAAAGCTTGTATGGATGTGGATGTGCCTTGGTTTCCAGCTTGAATCGTTTTACGACCTCTTCGTCAACAATATTCTCGCAACTTCCAGGATCAATAACTAGACGACAAACTTTTCCTTCGATCGTACACGTCGACTGGAATATATTGTTACGCAACCAGCTGTCGCCCTCATCTTTTCGCGGAGTGAGACAACTTCTTCGGATTACAAAGTTCACTCCTTTATCTCCAGCAACTACTTCATCGACAGGGTCAGAATCATCCTCCTGATCCTCTTCGTAATCAGTTACCCAGCCATCTTCTTCACGGTCGTTTTCAGTGAAAATACCTTGTTCGCTCGTTCTGTTTTTTGACAGTCACTGGCTTTGTGCCCATATTCTCCGCACTTATTACACCTACCTCCAAAAGTGGTAACTGGGGTTTTATTTGGTGTTGACGAAGAATTAGGTTTACTAGCAGTACTAGGTGTTGAAGTACTACGGTTACTTGCTGGAGATGCTGCCACATTGATACCCCAATTTATGCTTCTACGCCCTACTTGTTTCTCTACATGCCTTGCTCTATGATGTGCATCCGAAATAGAGCAGCAATCAAACATATTGAGTGTATCCTGATATTGTGGAGGGAGACCACCTATATAGCGAGCGACTTTTTGCTCATCTGACTCTGACAAGTCGTTAAGAGAAAGGAGTCGGTAAAAATCCTTGGTGTAGTCGTCTATAGAACGTACTCCTTTGCGTAGGTTTTGCAGCTGCTGGTACATCAATCCAATGTAGTTATGTGGTAAAAACTCCGTTCTCATGTGTTTCTTCAACTTCTCCCATGATACTAACTTTTGTTTTCCTTTGCGACTGCGTAGTAGCTTGTGTTGTTGCCACCATGAATTAGCCCTCCCACGAAACATAGTTGCTACCAACGAAACTCGTTTGTTATCTGGTACTTCTTTGAATTCCAATACTTCCTCAACCGTATTCAACCAGGAGAGAAACTCTTCCGGTTCCAAACCACCATAAAATTCTGGGATCTCTACTTTGATTCCTGCCTTCCAGCGATCAAAATCCTCTCGTTGATTTATTCTACCTTCGCGATGCCCTCTAGCAAAAGGGTTAGCGTTATCATCTTCTTCTTCCTTATGAAGGTTAAACCGACCCAGCAAACCTTGGACATCTTCAATGAATTCTTCTCTAGATCTCCATGGAATAAAACCTTCTGGACCTCCTCCTCGACCTCGACCTCGACCCTGACCGATTGCTACTCTTGGTGGCATCTTATCAACCCTAGAATCGACTTTGCTCTGATACCAACTGATGCAGCGGATAATAATGATAAGAAAGAAAAGAAAGGTTTTGTTCAGACTTCAAATATTCCTAGGAATATCGACTATGAACAACGATAATTATTTAGACTTCGGTTTCCCGACTATAAACAATAATCGATTAAACTTGAACAAGTTTAAGAAAATAATTCTTATTAATCAAATTGAACTGTCCAAAAATAATACATAGAGGACTCTATTTATAGACTTGGGGAAAAACCCTAACTTGCTGGTCAAGAAAGGATGAAAAAACCCCTAAACCGACTCAAACCCTAATTTGCTATTTTTGGCAAATTTTGGTCGACCTAAAATACTGAAAGTACTCATAAAATAAAACTATTTGCCGCAAACGGCGACCCAAACGGATTCCTAACGAAGTATTATTAAGAAAACAAAAACTTTCCTAAAATAGCAAAAACGCCTGTTTGAAGCCCTAAACGATGGAATTTGGCTAAAATCTGAAGACCAATAGAGGACAAAGTCCTCTCATGTCACGATCGTTGGCCCGTTTCCAATCAAATTGGACCCTTTTTGACCTAAATTACGACGCTCGGGTCTATAGCCTCCATATAGGCTATAGCCTGTTCATTTGCATCAAAGAAGACCCATGCAAAGCAATACCGTATCAACTTGGGCTTCATTCACATCCTATGGAGAAAGTGACATGGTTAGCCAAAGAGATCTTCCAAATTTAGTACTGAGCCATCATGGACCATGCCGTTCCTAAATGGTTTAAAAACTTCTGGTTGGTGATATTCTAAAAACTATAATACAAAAATATAAGAGTGTATCCTCCTTAAAGTTTGGATTGGACAAAAGTGGCAGAGTTGACCTTCTAGAAGTGGATAAGCACTCTTTACTCTACCTATATTCAAGTATCTATAAATCATATCTCAATAAGAATTATTGTGGTAAATTGCTCACTGATTTTTTTGTGGCCGGTGACTGATAGTAAATCCACGAAAGGTTACTTCAAGCTCAAATCAACATATATCAAAAACTAAGAACACACACTTGAATCTTACTTCATATTCAGGGAACAGTAGTTGCTTTAGTTTATCCAATGCAACACATAGTATAGGCCCTTCTTTCTCAAAATGCTTGTCATCTCTCCGCTGGCAAACTTGGCATCACCTCATATCAGACTATCACAAATCAAGGGGGAAGTAAAATTTGTAACCTCTTAACACTCTAATGATTAACAAAGTACTAATAGAAGGCCTTGTGACCTTTCTCCATCCCTTCAAATTTGTTGGCTAGCACCTTCAATGAACTTTATCTAAAATAGGAAAAGCACAAAAATTAGTTATATCTAAAAAACAACCCCAAGGAACAAAGATTTACTCTTGTTAAGGTACATAAATCAAAGTTTATTAGGACCAATGATACCTAGTAAGTATACCGAGAAGTAGTTGTCTCCGCCGAATACTCCAAGAACTCACTCTTTTTTACAGTATTTTGCAAGATCTGAATCTATCCATGGCGCCTAGATTTCAACGATTTCACGAACAAATGGTGGATTCATGCACACCCACATGTCCTAAATCCCATTACCTGTGATCAGATTATAATTTTATACACTATTGGTCCACCGACAATGGGCTTGAAGTTATATGGATTGACATAAGTCTAGCATTAGCTCGCGATCTTGACCGACTGATTTTACTTGTTTACATCAATTTGCCGGCAAACCTGGCATCACCCCATATCTTATCACTATCTCGGGAAAAGTAAAGTTCGCAGGCGTAAACATAATACTAATTAATACAATGATACAATTATGCTCCTACAAAATAAAACAAAGAAATCATATTAACCGTCTTGTGTAAACATGAGAAAAATTATTCCAAAAAGTACATAAGATTTACTTCTGCTTTATTTTACTATCTCCTTCGCATTAGTCTCGTAAATCATCCACTCTGGTGAGTATGTTAAGGAATCAAAAGCCCATAAGCAATCATCAAAATTATTTTAATTAATCCGCACCGCCTAAATTTCAACAATTTCACGTATAAATGGCATATTCAAACCCAAATGCCCAAGGCCCATAGACATCATCATATTGCAGGTTGCACAACCGACATGCGATGGGTTAGTGACATTTGGATCTACATGGATTTAGATTTAGCTCATGGTGTTGTCTTATTTTTCTTCCACACATTAATCGGCATGCAAATGGTTACCTTTCTTTTCTTAAAATCTGAAAGTCCAGATAGAACACCAATTAACATGCAAATACATCGAAGCTTAGTGGAAACCGAAGTTGGAACAGGTAAATCAATAAATGCGAGCAAACCGAAAAATCGCACCAAATAGCCGATAAAAAGTCAATGTTCTCTTAGTCTATGTTTTTCGTTTTTACTTTTTGACTTAGTGCACACTATAACCAACCAATAGACCTGCCTAGACGTTGAAACAGGCCAAGATATGAATCATGGTGATGTAGTCCTAAGTTAGAGATTTGGCAAAATTTAAGATTGATATTTAAAATTCAAGATCGATTTCCTAAACTGTATTACCAAGGAAAGGAAAAGAATATATATTTTGCATGTGTGGAACGAAGCCAATCAAAATACAAATAAAAAAACATGCAGGAACACAAATAGGGATAAATCGGAAGAAGACTACGCATCAATACCTTTATACCAAGAGATAACTTGGTACCCTCACAGGCGTTTTAAAATCAGAATCTGATGGGTTGTCAACCGACCAAAATATGTCCTATATTTCCTACAATAATGAGTAAAGTAGCAAGTAGGGATTCGTTCCTACAGAGAACATGGAATTTTTGTTTGCTTTCGACTTCTTAGTAATTAGTGGGGGTTGTTGAGTCTCTAAGTCAAACTATACTAAGATAAACTAAAAGCAAAGTGAATAAATGTTGTGAATAAAAATAGAAAATATTGGTTAGAGGTTTCATCTTCCGTCACCAAACAGTCTCCTCAATCGGTTAGAATCAACATCCAATCTCTTTTTATACCAATAACCTTAAAGTATCCGCAATTGGTCTAATACTTCATTACGCCTCCACATGTCAACATATACTGCAATCGATAATATATGGATTCTTTTCCACCAAATAACGTAGTGTGAATCGCTAAGAGATTCAACTTGAGGAAAACATTAATATCTGTGAGACGAGTTATTCATAGGAAATATATCGCACAATCGTGGCATATTCAACCTAGGCCAAGCTTTACTTGTGATCTCCTTCACGATTCGCACCACTAGTGATCACAAATTATTACTAGTTATTAGAGTTCTTGATAAAATTATCTAAGATCCCTAAATAGCTATGGATAAGTTATTAAGGATATCTAATTCGCGATTTTAAACATGCCAAACAACCAATCATATTACATGAAAACAATCACATAATTGTTATACGTAGTAAAACATGAACGATAAAAAGAGATAATGAAAATTTAAACTAACCAGCCAGATTGATTCCCATGTTTAGAACTTCCGATTACGTCTCCAACCAATAAAATAATTAGATACTCATGGATTACCAAAAGCCATAAAAAATATAGAAGAAAAAAATAAAGAAGAAGAAGAGAAAATATCCCAGTTCCCCCCTTTGAAGAGGTAAACCAAAATTTGCTCTTTTTTCTGTGGAGAAGTTGTGTCGAAAATTGTATCTAGGCTCCCCTTTATATAGGCTTTGGTAACCTCCCATTGATGTCTATCCAACTAGGAAACTTAATCTCATTAAACTCTTCCACCTCCTTTTGATCCTTATCCAATTAGGTGACTTAAACTCCTGAAAAACCAACAAAAACCCTAATTTTTACGTCAAAGGCGAGCCCAAAACGCTTCCCTTATTTCTATTCCCGCGCAGGCCCAATAAGGCCCAACAGATAACAAATCCAAGTTGAATTCACGATTTTGCTCATAACTTCTTCGTACGAACTCGGAATGACCTCATTTTTTTTTATTTGGCTTTGACTTTCAATGACATACAAGATGGTGAGAAGAATTCCTGTATTTAAAGGAGTTTCAATTTTTCTTTAATTTTCTTTATTTGTAGCTTTTCACTTCCTTAGCACTTTTAAAGTCGTTTCTACTTTTTTTGGTTGAATCGTCCTAACATGAGAAACAACATAGAAAACAAGAGTAATACAATGTATAATGAAAGAAGTAGAACTAAAAAAAGTATGAAATTGAGACTAAAACCATGTAGATTATGCACCAATCAGAATCCATGTACTCGTGACAGACCTCTATGATTAAACATCAAATCCTGCGATAAATAAGAAAGAAAAAGAAGATGATGGAGAAATCAAACCACACAAATAAAAAAATAAAAAAGACAAAAGAACATATTCTAGGGTTAGAGTTCTCCGAGAACAAAGAGGCAAGGAACAAACCAAATCTAGTAAACTGCTAACTCTAGGATCGGAATTCCCTTTGTAGCAAACTTTTTAGGATGGTGAGAAATCCGTTGGTAGAAACTTATAAAGGTATTACACATCACATCCAATGGTCACATGTAAATAAAAAAGTAACCCAATATTATATAAGGTTGAAAAGAAAGATAGTTCTCTTCGTATAGTATATTGTTAGTGATCTTTGTTCTTGATTCTGAACTTCCAATTAATAAAGATTAAGAGGAAAACGTTAAATCATAAATATATAAAGAGCAAATATGCAACACAAAATCATAGAGAGAAATCAAAACACTGCCTACAAAAAATTGAATCAATTGCAACCTAAAGAAAGGTCAAACAAACATGCAGGACATAGATGCAAAAGAGTAAAACTTTTATGTTTTCGATCAGAAACATAATGAATACAAACCCCTTCCATGCCAACTTCTCTATCGATGCCTATGTTTAATAAAGGAATTTAGGTTGGAAGAGTGAAAAAGTTGATGCAGAAAAAATAATGAAACATACCATATCTCATCATAGCTTGTTCTTTCATAAAGTATAATTTCTGCATTTCCTAGCAGCGAGATCTTTGCAATTATTCTACAAAATGAATATGAAAAACATCAACTAAACCCATTTGTATATTTATTCCTGTGCATATATATTTACTTACATGAATAACATTTTGTTGTAGAATATATAAAATACATACATTTGATTAGCTTAGAATTTTTTTATTAAAGGATTTTCCTGTCAATTTATCGTATGCATCAGCAAATAGATATAACAGTCTGATTTCTACTTCCAACTCAAGTAATATACCTAACTCAAGCAGTCTTTGCGAAATTATGTGATAGTGAAAATGTCCTACAATAAATAAAAAGAGAGAAGAGACAATGCATATATACCAAATTCAGCTCAAGATTGATCAACAATAAGAAAACAAAAGTAACTGCAACAATCATAAACCATTCTTAAATTGGAAGAAATGTTGCACTTACCATCCCATTATTGCTCAACATTCTTAGAGCAAACTTCAGATCAAAATTGTCATCTTTGGTTAAAACATCTGCATTAAAACAATAAGATTTCTCAACAACAGATAATTCACAAAGTTTAAGATTTTGTAACACCTATGAGATCAAACCATTCCCTTCATTTCATGTTTCAATAATTCACAAAATCAAAGAAAATGACAACAAAAGAAACTATATTTCTTTTACCGATATCTGTCTTAACATTTTATACCCTCTCTAGACTCAAATTTCCAGTGGTATCACTAACTGATATCAATTTGTTGTCCATGAACATCATGTACTGTGATTGAGCATAGGTCAATAAATTCCTGTTAAAGTTAAGAATTCACTTACAAAAACAGTTCACTTCCAAGAGACCTCAAATGACTAAAGAAAGGAACAAATATGACATTTCAAAGTTGTGTCGATTATCCTTCTAGAAACGCATCCAATGGCATTAACAACGGTTGTCATTCATTTTTATTTTACCAACTACGAACTATATAATCAATTAAGACACCAACAAAAATGACTCATAAGTTTATTAATGAAAGGAACACAAATCATTAATTTTTAGTTTACTAACTACTGGGAACTACATAGTCAATTAAGACATCAACAAAAATGACTCATAAGTTTATTAATGAAAGGAACACAAATTGATTAGGAAAATGTACCTACAACTGTGTTATAGATTTTTACCTCATAATAACCATCCATTGGCCCATTAATTCGTTGCATAATTCAACCCTAAACAATCTATATAATACTCATCCAAACTTTGATGTGCTGCAAGAACTGAAAACTCGTCATAAAATTTTTTCCATAACACAAAAAAAATGAAACTAAACCTTTCTTTTAGTAAAGCAACATAACAATATGGTATACATCCTATGATTCATGATTCATCTAAAGAAAAGATTTTTATTTATTTGATATCAACAAAAACTTTATAAAAGAAGCCAACAAGTACTTGTTACAATATTATTTCCTACAATTTCATACAATAATTCATTCTTACATTGTGGAACCCTGTGACTTAAGTTACTGCTCGGAGGAAGAAAAGATGTAGACAACCGCACTACTATTGAAAGTTGCAATAAAGGATTGCCTACATTTTGCACTCAATAAATGAAATAATTATTTGTACAAATAAAAAAGGGAAGTTTTAATCTCACAGAGAGCTTGAAAAGATAGTAATACCTGACCATCTACTTGCTACCTAAAATGCAAAAGAAAACGTCTAGAAAAATGACACAAATGTCAGCTTTAAAAAAAAAATTATGACCCTTATATTTCAAGTTACTAAGTTATCAAATCATTTGAATATCCAGTATATGTCTAATAAGAGTAAGTTTACAATAAACATCAAGATGGTAGAAGCCATTTAACATATTGCTACCAACCTAGTGACAACCTTAGCTATACTTGTCGATTGTCTTTTGCTGTCGTAGTCTCTAACAAAACTGGACAAAATTAATATGGATTGTTATCTGGAAGACGAAAAATCATAGTAAACATCTATAGCAAGGATCTACGATACTTACGGTAGTAAACACGGTGACGTGTTTAACCGTAGCATCATTTGCAGTGAACATAATGAGAAGATTACACAAAATATTGAAAGAGATAAATACGATTAGAAGATTATTACCTTCATCTTTAATCGTAGCATCATTGAAGTAATTGCTTCTAATGTTTTCCTCTCGCAATACCATTCCAGAACCAAGCACGTGGATGTTAAATATTATTTCGTCCGATCTTTGATAGAAGATGGTCACCTGACACTTAAGAAGATTGATGGATCAAAGAATCCAGCAGACATGTTGACAAAACCAGTGACCCTTGAGAAACTGAAGATTGTGCAGCTTCAGTGGGTCTTCGAGCGTGATGATTGGTTAAGAGAGTTGTTGTGGTGATCGGTGTGTTTTAAAGTTTGTTCATAGTGGAGTTAGGACGCGTTGTGATGTGACCAGTCCCCAATTGGGAGATTGTTATGTTTATGTGGAGCCTGGTAGTGAACGTTCGGGTTTCGTACTTGACCCGATCTGACTGGCGGCTCGTTAGGAAATTAAATGAGACTTTTTGAGAGGTTCGTTTAATGGAACGGAGGGACGGGCCGATAGGCCCGGACCGTAGTCTCTATATATATCGAGTTACCTTATCTAGGTTTTGTATCAGTATTATTATCATCGTTGTATTCCTCTGGAACTCTGTTTTTAAGATCAAAGTGAAAACCGCAGTCCCTCCTTGAACGTAGTCTAATTTGGGTGAACCAAGTAAATTTTGTTTGTTTTTGTTTTCGTTTTGTTTTCTTTATAGCATCGATCCTAACATATTTCATCTATATTTTGTTGTATTTTATTGTACATACATGTTAAGATATCCATAAAGTTTGTAATTAAGTTGGAAAGACCGTGTAATTTAGTAGTATTCTCACATCTATTTGTTGCTCCTTTTCTATTGAGTTGTTAGTAAGAAATGTTCGGTTACTGAATGGGTCGACCACTATTGAGTTACTGAGAGGCTTGAGTTGTAATTGATTAGTTGTCTTTGTGCATATGGTTGAGTCTCATTATATGTCTGTCTACTGTTAAGTGATTTTCACCTATATATGGGTGGTGTCATTAATGTCTTAAAAGTATGTAGAAGTATGTAAAAGTAGTATAAGTATGTTTTATGTGAATGCAAATGGGTTACGTAAAAGTGTAGAGCATCTGAAACAAGAATACTTCGACTTCTATCAATTATTTGTTTTTTGGTATGTTTTATATACTTGACATTGATTACTGCAGAGATTTTAGCATCCTCTCCCTGTCTTATTCTCTTAATGATCAAAGTTTTCTTGTTTTATTTGATTCAGGCGAGTGATAGGTTCAACATCAATTCCCAGCTTAAGCATCTTCAAGCCAAGTATGTTGGAACAGGCCACGCTGATTGGAACAGATTATAAGTTCAAAACTTCCTCGAAAGTGTATTAATAGATCTTTATATAAGACTTATTTATCTCCTGTTAACGGTTGTTCCTTTTGTTTTGTTTTTCTTTAATTAGTGAATGGGCAGTGAACATCCAGCGTGATAGTTATGCATATTACGTAGGTTATTACCCCGTTATGTCTTATTTCGCCATTACGGAGAATGAATCGATTGGAATAAAGCTTTACAACTTTATGCAGGTATTTACGTAGTGTTTGATGTTATCTTGTCTTATAATTTTTTAGTCTCTCCTTATGTTTGACTTTGTTGATTGACGAAATTCAATGTTAGTTAAGTATGTCTGATGCACACCTTTTCTTCTTTTGCTACTACATCATCATTTTAATATCTACTCTATTTTACCAGTTTCATTTTTCAATTGTTGAAAAATCATATACATTGATTATTATTTATGTTCCGTTTGCATGCTATAGTTTTACTTGACCAGTGCTAGCAGGGAAAGGCGCATAATCAATTGACAAGAACAACTTTCTCTAGCTCTCTGTCTTTAATAACAAGAATGAGTTTTATTCCTAGCTGTTGTGCTAGCATATGTAGGAAACTGGTGTATAACACCTGTGGACTTGTCAATGAGCTTTCTTATTTTTCATGTTGACCATCTTCAAATAAGTTTATGTCTTATTCATTTTTCTAGGAGTGATTACTATATGTCCGTGTAATCTAAGCTTTTATTTGACCTTTGTAATGGTTCATCTTGAGTACTACCAACTTACATTAAGTTTAACGAATGTCAGAACTTAGAAAACTCTGGTCAGTCTTGGCTGAGTATTCTTAACCACAAACTGATTCCAACTTGACTACTCTACAAGTTATATGTTGTAACTGTCTTTCTCTGTAACCTTGTATGTATGTGTTTTTGCAGGCCAAACTAACACATGAACTTGTGATACTAATTCACACTGATGCGGTTGCGGATGATGTTGAAGTTAGTGCAGATTTGTAACTTCAGTTTCTACATTAATGTCGATATTCAATTATATTTTGTTCTAAATTTTTTATACAAATGATAGACCTATTAAACCAATTGAATATGAAGAAGATCTGGACTTGAGATATGAGATCCACAATCAAATACCACTGATTTCTTGCCATTGTTGTGTCTTTCCCCCCTTCTTTTCCTATGGTTTTCTTGTTCATATAGGTCGTTCAGGAGTTATACTTCAAAAGAAGAAAGAAAAAGAAGACATTGCTACAACCACTTTTGAAACAGCTCCTATGAATCCACTTCTGTGATTCAAAACATGTTGGATTTTTCAAAAAATTATCATTTAAACAGATTGGGTTAAGACAAAACGGTAGTTTAGTCTTGTAAAATATGACAGGTGTATTCTAACCCTCAAACAGATGGAAAAGATGAGTTTTGGACTGCATGACAATTTTATCATATAATGGGGACCAGCTTGAATTTGATATATAGTTTGGGGGTGCAGACAAACAAGCCCTTTGGTTTACTAACTTCCCATCCGTTAAAAGAAAAAAGATATCCTTCGTATACATTATGAGTATTTGTGCGCGCAATTGTTGTCATTCTACTATATTTCACGTCTGCAGGAAACCAAAGGTAATTACAATACAAATTATTCATATACACAAGAGTCGTTTCATGTTAATCACCACCACAACCACTGCCGCCACCACCACCGTCCGCATTACCACAACAATTCACAGTACCAGCAGCGGTATTGTTGACAATATCCGTAGCTGTACCGTTTCGGTTTACCACATGGCGAGATTTATCTTGTTCTTTCTCTAAGTTGCCATCACGTTTCACACATAGACACCTTAATACAAAAAGTACTAAACCAACAATAGCAGCAATCGTTTCCCCACGACGTATATAGAAATCA
Source organism: Papaver californicum (assembly GCA_023531435.1). NCBI lineage: Eukaryota > Viridiplantae > Streptophyta > Magnoliopsida > Ranunculales > Papaveraceae > Papaver > Papaver californicum. The sequence goes on along the minus strand of JAJJMC010025405.1, from coordinate 28,772 downwards.
AAACCCTCTTACTCTGTTGCTGATGAGAAGATTTATGTGCTCTCTCTCTATTAACTGTTCGTTCTGTTCTAATTTTTTTTATCAGTTGTCTGTCTAATTGGTTTTATAAGTTAATATTCGTATAGTTTGTAACGAAAACAAAGTTGGAGATGACATTGTTGTCTCCACCCAGTCTACATCTTGTTTCCTCGTAAAAATAACACATGCAAGAACTGACAGTTATGGAAACATGGATTTCATATCAAAAGTGGAATCAAGTAGCAAACTCAAAAGAAATTCATCATCATATATATACAAAAACAAATTTAGTTGCATTTTGTTTTATCTTGACATATGTATATGGTTTTTTTTATGTTTCAAAGAAAAAAAAAAGTAAATATAGTTTCTTTTTCCATGTTTGGATGACACTTTACGTTTCTTAACTCTTGATTGCTATCCAATTAATATTTGATATTAGTAAAAGGAAAAGAACTTCATGAATTGAAGTCGCAGGGAATCTTTATGTCTATTTGGATACCACTTTTTTTTTTTAAAAGTTATTTTTTAATTTCTGGAAGCAAAAAAGATTATATATTAATTTGATATATAATTTTATATTGACTTGGAGGTAAAAAAAAGTTAATTTTTTATATAGCAAAATATTGTCATTCTTAATTTTTATTTTTGGTATCTAAACACCCTATTAGAATCGTAAAAGCACCCCAACTCTAAGAATCTAATGCAAAAATATAACTATACATTATCAGTTCTAGCCGGCCGAGGACAAGTTAGATATCCTTGTGAATGAAGATGACGGAACATGGGCTCTAGTATGGTGACAGTTTTGTCATCTTAATTAGAAGTGCCAGTCAAGTACACCAGTCGGATTTGCATCATTTGGGACTGCTAGCTGTATTGTCGAGTAAGTACTATTATAAGACCATATTCTTGAATGAGAACAATTAGCGTTGATCGACCAGTACTGTAATAACTTTATTTATTAGCTGCAGATTCACCGACTGGTCTTCATGTCTGACAATATATATATATATATATATATCTAATCTGATCAATACACTAATCACTTGCAATTAGATAATCTTTGTTTACAGAGAGAATGGGCTCAAATGAGTTTCGCATCCCTTTTCTTAGTGATTTACTATCACCACCAGCAGAGGAGACACATCCCGAGGGTTGCTGTAATGGGTGTTTTGGTTGCTGTGACAAAATAAAAGAATGGTGGGAATCATTTACAGATAATGTCAATTTTTTGTGGGATACTATCAAAGGACTTATCGCCATAGCTAAAGGAATGTATGAAGCAGCTAAAGGAGTGTACGACGCTGGAAATTTCATTTCCAGTTTGAATCCATTTTCATAGCATGTCCAACCCACGGGGATGCGGAGGTAACAACAGTTGAAGCCTTCATTTATGAGTTATCTGTCTATATTCAATGCTCATGTTTCTTCCCGACGCTCTTGTTGCAATGGTACTATAATGAAATTTAAATCCATAAAATTAAATAATGATAAAAATATGTCTTTTGGCTGGGGTGTATGTGGACGAACAAATGATACATCGAAACAAATCATGGCGGCAGACGATTCAATAACATCATCAACGACATTTTATATCCGCATTATGAGTTTAGTTGTCAAATTCTTTACTGACATAGGATTTTGTAAACCGGGTGCACATTCTCGCTCTCTCCATTCACCCGCATTTCTTTAATTGGTTTACATTTTTTCTTCTTCGTTTTTGGTTTCCCTGAAATTACATTTAAAAAGAGAAAAGAGAACTGCCCCACTTTCAATAAGCCTCCATTAATACCTCTTTCTTGCTTATTCATCTGTGTCCCTAACCTTAAAAGCAAACAAATTTAATTCTAAAGCTTTTGTATTTAAGCTATGTAGTTTTGTTATATCCATGGTTAAATTTCTCAATCACATATTTACGATCAGAGCCGATCCTACGACCAGAAGTGTGACGGACAGAAAGAGTTAAATCAATGAAAATCCATGATAAGATAGCAGTCATGGCAGTCTTGCTTAAAGAGTAAAAAGAAATGGAGTCGCTTTGCTTATCAGTCGCCGGAATCGAAATGGATCTCCATGCCCATTCCACTTCATTTTAACTGCGGCTGGCTACTTACATCTCTTGCAGAGAGCGCTGGACGGGCTGCTGGACTCCTGCATTAGTTGGCGTTATCAAATTCACATACAAAAGAAAGATAGAAACTTGGTAAATGGAAATTGAAGAAAGATCTTTCCATTTCATCAAAATGAGAAGCTTTTTCTACATCTGAAAAATTCCGCCTCCAGAGTGGTGCCACGAAGGTCAAAATTCCCCGATGCGACACTTGAGACGACGGTAACCGGGCTTTAAAGCTTTAAAGCTTCACTTCTCATTAGGTATAATGCAAGTCGATTTGCCGTTCCAAGCATGCTTTGCAAGAATGATAATCGAAACGTAGTTTTCATACCGTTCAACCTCTTATTTGAAATGGGTAGAAGGCCGTTAAAGCCAATGGTGAATGCCTTTGGCAAACATCACATACTTACGAGCATTGTCCAGGCCTAACTCATTCCTTGAACTAGCACCTAGGTCATTTCAGGCTTATTTTTTTGATTCCTCAACTCTGCTTCGACTAAGTGCTGGGTGTATGCTCTTGCCAAGAGCGCAACAACCAGACATATTCCATTTATACCGTACAGCTTGATAGGAAGTATGAACATCCATGAAATGGAATACAACTACTTCATCAAGTGCAGTAACAATCATCTTTTGCCTAGCATTGCCGAGCCAGATGATATGAGTTACCAAAGCGTCGCAATCACCTCAAAATTAGATGATAAGAACGATCAAGCATGACCTTTATTCATCCATAAGGTCATTTCGAAAGGAACAAGCAACATAAGCCTATTAAGGCAAAGGCAACATTGATTCCAACTTCCTTCGCAAAGCCAAAGGTCAAGCAAAGCCTAGTCCGTATACGCCAAGGGACTTTCGCAAGGTATGCAAAGGCCTGTGCATAACTACTGCCTTTGTATGAAAATATACATTCTCAAGTACGCAACATGGATGAATGATGCTCAAGCTTCCTTGGGTAAGCTACATAGCAACATGGATGCTTCCTTGGTAAGCAACCTCGGGTAAGCTTCACGGGACAATTATGTTTCCTTAAGTAAGCATCAACTTCTAACCAACACCTCATCCCTATATATATCTTACATGCATTTCTACATGTATGGAAAAGGAGGGGAAGGGACATTCATCTACTGCAACTACTAGTGATGCATCCTCGAATATGCATCACGGTATTATAGTGCTTTAGCACTATGATGCTTTCCCGAGTAAGCTTCACGGTAGTAAGGATGCTTCTTCGGGTAAGCAACATTGGGTCAGTGATGTTTTTTCAAGTAAGAATCACGGCATAATAGTGCCTTAGCACTATAATGCATTCTCGGGTATGCAACATAGGGTCAGTGATGCTTCCCCGGGTAAGCATCCTCGAGTAAGCTTCATGAACTTCCAACCAACACCTCCTCTATATATATATTTTACTAGCTTTTCTACAAGTAAAGATAAGGAGGGGAGAGGACATTCATCTACTGCACATCAGTGATGCATCCTCGAGTATGCATCACGACGTAGCACTATAATGTGTTCTCGAGTATGCAACATAGAGGCAATGATGCTTCCTTAAGTAAGCGTCCTCGACTTTTGGTAAAGTTATTATTTTAAACCTGAGTGACCGTTTTACTATTTTGCCCCTGCTGATTAAATTACTATTTTACCCATGAATGATAGTTTTTTTTACTGAATAAAATTATTATTTTACCCCTTTGTCAAAAATGCAGGTATTGTAAAAGAGGACTTATGCAAACTTAATTCTAAGTCCACTTATAAAGTCGATTTTTTTCCAGCCCTCTACATAATTTTGTAATGACGATAAATAACTTTTTTTATTATCCTTCCCTAACTAGAACAAAAATATGCATAGAAAATTCAAAAGATGTAACCATAAATTCCGCTGCTATTTACACCTGAGGCAAGCCCATTTTTGTCACTTAGAGTTGGCCCATTTACAAAAGAGACCCAGGATGATATATAGGCCGTTGCACCATTTTTTTTGGGGTTCGGGTAGTGGGTCCCCAATCGGGAAGATCTGGATCCTAAATCCTTACTCGTCTCCACTTTTGATCCAAACTTGCATCAAATCGACTTTTTCCCAAACCCGGTCCATTTAAAACCCTATTACCGAGCTAGCTTAGTTACCTGTATCGCTACCATACCCGCTTGGTTTTGCCGATCCCGGAATGATACATGCAACTAGTGTAGTTAATTTCAGTCGGTACGGTCGAAATATCGTCGGTTTTACCGGTATCGGGTCTCACCCGATACGAAACAGCCTATACCGGTGGAACGGTTTTGATCAAAAATATCGACCGATACTGACCGATACGATTTAACCGAAATAACCAAAATGGACCGGTACGACCAAAATTAGGGTTTTTAATTAAAAAATAAAATCAAAAAAAAAATAAATGAATTTCCTTATCATCGTTCTAGGGTTTTCAATTGTTACTTATGTTTTTTATGGTATTTTAGAAAAATGAGTACTAGTTTTATACCTTAATAGGTTAAAAATGGAAAAAAAACGTTTGATATAATATTTATAGGTATAAAATATGTGGACCGATATTTACCGATATTTGAAACCGAAAAATTCCCGATACAAAGGTATACCAGTGTATCGCTCTCGACCGGTACAAACCGAAATTCGATATTGACTACATTGCATGCAGCCTAATCTGGAACGGTTTTTTTTGGAACCCAGCCGATTTGGAGTTCAACTTAAGTGAGAGTGTGGTAAAGAAGAACAAATGCAAAAGCAAAATAGAGTGTGGTCTTAAATGAGCTAACAGATATTTTGGGGGTTTCGTCGGCAATTCCTAAGGGAAGAGTTAAAAAGATCCTTAAGAGGCCAAAGAAATTTGTTAGCATTTGATCAATTGGCTGTGAAAGAAACCATCACAACTCCAATCCCAGATTCTAAAGCCATGCCTTATGCCTACCTCATAAGTTCTTCAACTCAGTCAAATTAAACCCTTGTTCATGCTTCTGTGGTGACTGTGGAACTCATCATGTCTACTGTAAATGCTCAGATTGAAGGACCGACATCTCCAACTGTGAACACATGCTCCTCTATTGCTCAGGTATACACCTACCAAAAACTATTTTTTTTCTCTCTATTATGAACATTATCTCATATAACTAATTATTACCTAATTTCATCTCCTATGTCCGAGACTACTTGAAGTCAGTGAATGACTATTTGAATTTTCATTGTCATGTATTTAATGGGATACGGGAGGTTAAATCTCCACAGCGTTCAGTGAGAGAGATTACACTGGGTCGGTTGGCATCTTTCTCCTCTAAAAAAGAGATTAATCTCTCATAACAATTCTTCTAGAATACCAAGATTGGTTACATCGGGACAGCTTCATCGGCAGCAAAATTTCGATTCAGATTTTCTAGCGATTTCATCGCAAATTGGGAGTTACCCAATCTAATTCAAGGTTAGTAGAATCGATTAGAATCTCTAGAAGCCGAAGATAAGGGCCAGAGAAGCATGAATTTGGACGGGAACAGGAATCCATCCCTGTTTTGGATTGGCATCAAATTATCGTCAAATCACCGAGTTATAATGGGATTAGAACATCCTAGAAGATTCACAGGGCCTATATAAAGAGTTTACAAGCCTCAGAAATAGGGACAAAAAGCCTAGAGATCGATTCAGAGAAATTCCGGTGGAGTTCCGGCGCCGCCGGTCACCTGCTGGTGCATCGCCGGCACTGTTCTTCACCCACCATCGCTGAAGAAGACGACTCAGTAACATTTATAAGTGTTGCTGTTCCACTGTTACAACTCTGCTCCTGTTACCTTAGATTTTGAACATTTTTGTTGCTTAAAGCTCTCTGTAACAGCTGAACCCTGTTCTGTGACACTTATATACGTATCTGTTCAGCTGTTGCACTATTCTTTAACCTTGTAATCAATATTTTGAGCAATGAAATCAACTTTTGAGCAAGTTTTCTTCACCATGGGCTAAGTTTATTTACTGGGATGATGGATAAGGTATTTTTCTCAATTTTATGTGATTTAATTATTTTCTAATAATTATTTATAATTCTTTTGTTATTAGAATTGCATAGTTTTAAATAGTAAAAACGGTTTTCTTTCAACAGTTGTGCTTTTGCTTGATGGATTATGCTTAGTTAATTAATTTTGATAGTCCATGCTTGTGATTTATCTCTGTTTGTTAGCATAACAAAACCAATTTTGGCAATTATTTGTGCTTCAATTAATTTAAAAAGAATTATCTGATTAATCACATAGGTTGTTAGAATTACCTGATTCCTGATTCCTGGTATTTTTAAAATTATTCAAAAATCATCTTTAGGTTATTTAGTCTTTTTCTTACTCCTGAAATTTTCTAGAGTTAATTAGAATCATTATTTTCTAAAATCATTACCTTCACAAGTTCGAGAATCGAACCTCTTTTTACCACTATATAAAATCACATCAAGTTTCCAACCTCAGAGGAGCAACATCCCTCTTTGGATACCCGGAAGGAACTTGAAACCAAGTGTAAACATCTTGCTACCCCTGAGCATGAGAAAAATTGTAGATGAAACAAACTGAAAACTTTGAAATAACCTAATACAGAGTGGCCTAAAATTTTCAAAAAAAGTCACTGATATATTCAATCAGTGGAACAA
>JAJJMC010025405.1:0-12007 GCA_023531435.1 Papaver californicum | reverse complement strand
TTATATAGTACCATCCTTCGCTCGTAGTGCGAAAGCAAAATCAAGGTAGGAGCATCAACCTCTACACCATGTAAACCGAATCCAACTGGGACTCAGAAAAATTCTTTCTCAAACTAAGCTGCACATTTCCTAATACGTATGAACACTATGAATCTAAACATGGATCCTAAACACCAGAGTCTGAAACAAAGAGATATTTAATAAACTCACAAGTTTGAAGGTAATTACACAACCCATGGTTATAAGCAAATCCCTAAATGGCATCAGAAAATAGATATCATGATGTTGTCCTGTCTATAATACCCTTCTGTCATTTAATGACAGAAACATGCAACCATGTCAACTGTAGAATCAATACAGGAAAAGGTGCCAACACAGAAATCTAAAGCAGAATGACAAAACAGGAATAAAAAACTGATTTTACAAACATGCATCAACTCTTCAACCTCGCACTTCAAATGAGTTACTTTAACAAAAATGACAAGAAACATATTATACATTCTCCTTGGCATTGTTTATCATGAAGGAAAACTTAAAATTCCAAACTTGCATATCTCTTACAAAAGCTAATCTCAGATAAGTAAATCTACATGCATCCTATCCGAAGAAAAACCTACTACCCATCATTTTAAATGTAAAACATATTTATATAAAACAAGACAACAGAGATCATGTTATGACTCGACAAGAAAAGTCAAACCCTGAGAAGACCCGAAAGCACTGATATGATATCATATTTTCAAGATCATAGAACAAGAAACAGAAAGAAATTAAACTAAGAAAAATGATGAAAGCAATTAACATAAATGATGGACTCATATTACCACCACACGGAGAAAGCATGTTATGACTCAACAGTAAACCTGCTTTGAAAATTGATCTACGGTGAAGTTAGCCCGCGGGTAGGATAAGGTACCCAAAGAAAGAGGAAGCAAAATCGCACCAATTAAAACAAACAAAAATTAGAGAAAAACTTGAAAATCATAGCTTGCTTTCGGGATATGTCTTTGGCATGGATAGCTCAGTCATGCACACTGCCAAACCTGAAAGAAAACGTTCCAGTGGATTTAGTCAGTTGAAATATTCGGTATGAAATTAACCAGAAGAGAAATGAGACCATTAATGAAATGTTAAACAACCTAGAAAATCAATGCATGAACTGGTTTCCAATCGGCCACCTCCATGAAGTTTACATTCCTGAAACCTATTACAGAGTAATACACATTTTGTAGGAGAATCAAAGATATGGTAATAAGCCAAATCAAATATAGATACTAAGAAAACCAGACCTTAAAGCAGCTGTCAACTTCACTTCCATGGCAGCCACATCAGATCTCTGATGTTGCACGTGAAATCATTGACATTAGATATTTACAAAGAGTGTGAATAAGCAAAATCTCTAAATAACAGCCAAGACTCAAAGAGTTTCTAACAAATATTTACAAAAATACACAGGCATGAATGTGATTACAAGACAAATGGTTTACAAAGACACCCAGAAACACAGCAGAACCAAACACCACATAAACTATCAATATATCAATATTAGATATTTACAAAGAGTGTGAATAAGCAAAATCTCTAAATAACAGCCAAGACTCAAAGAGTTTCTAACAAATATTTACAAAAATACACAGGCATGAATGTGATAACAAGACAAATGGTTTACAAAGACACCCAGAAACACAGCAGAACCAAACATTCAGATCATTAGACCACATAAACTATCAATATATCTTGCACTGCTTTATACCTTTCATAATTTGATCAATAAGTTCCTCTACTCCGACAACATCTGATCCTGCTTCATCTGTAGCGACCCTTTGAAAAGAAACAGCTACTCTGGGAGTCTGAGATACATCAACTAATGTTTCAATAAATTACATAGGAATAACATCAGTTCTTGAATTTCTATCTTGGAACTATATGTGTGTACCAATTTAAAAGAACTACCTTTCCAGTTTTGTGAGGAAGAGTTACCGTACTATTATTCATGAACAACCTATAAATCAAAAAAGATTACACCAAACTGTAAATGAGATAAATATTTATCACGGATCACTTCTTCAGAGATACTTTTGCTGACGAGATATTTGCATGTTCAAGGTCTATAATTCGTCCAAGTTGTAGATCTAAGCAACATTCATCAGTGAATCCTTTGCAAAGCCTGGCACAAAGCCTGGCTCCGTCCTAATGGAAAGTAATATGGAAGCAAATCAGATCAAAAATATAGAGCTCACATAGGTGCAATGTAAAACCAACTCAAATAAGACCTGAATGGCTACAGAGATGCCAATGAAGAATTAGTTTATCACTTATCTAGGGAAAGAGAACAGTCTGATCAATTACAACTTTTCAGAAAGAGAAAAAAGTGTAGGTCACATTTAAGAAAGCATGATAGAGATATCATAGAAGGAAGCAACAAATGTAAGTTCAAAAGCAGAAGCAGAGTTCTAGTTGCGGATAACAAAGCGCTTAGCTAATATAGATCACATATGATTGAGCAGACTCCTTTTCTGTAGTGACAACATCACTTGGGTTAATACGATAAAATCAATTTTAAAATACAGTAGTATCTTTCAAAACTCCAAAAATTGGCGCGTATTTATATTTGCTCTCTTAGAAAGTGTAATAAACACATATGGACTTGTGAATAAACAGAGATAATTACATAACACAAGTTCCAATTTCAAAAACCTAAGTAACGAATACATTACATACATTCAAATTCCCATATAAATTCATGATTATAGAGAAATAATCACGATCTAAGACGCCCTATTCTTCATGTCAACTATTACACATAATATTAACCAGTACCCAAATGTTATATTATTATCATACAATGAATCAAGTGAAAAAACCCCAATATCAAGCAAATTCTAGATTCACAAAGCATAAATCAAGCATTATGTCACCAATTTAGGCCTTCTCAGTATCAATAAACAATCAAAATTAGGAAACTAAATCTAACACAGATGAAAGTATATCATACAAACACAAATCCATCAAAACCCCTATTCTAAATTAAACCCTAGATTCACAAAACACAAGTTACACAACAAATCACGAAAATTACAAAAACAGGAATGCAAAACAAACCACCAATTTACAGAGACATCGAGTTAGGACTTTTGATTTCACCAAATATCAACAAACTTAAAGACGAGAAAATTTGAAGATGAATCAAAAATCTAGTACAATAACGAATTAATCCACACGAATTTAAGTTTCGCCCTAAGTTTTGTCCTAATTTGAGCCCTAAACTAGAAATCATAACAAGTCAGTACAAAAAATTACATAAAAAAATATCACAGAAGAGGAATGTTACACCGGAATTAAAAAAAAGTTATTATATTAATTTTCCTTGTTATGATCCATAAAAATTACAAGAACATTAAGAAAATGATCAAGAAATATGAAATTTAAAAGTAAGAAAGTGAAGGAGAAAACTTATATTGATTCATTATTTCTTCACAAGATAGATCTGGACATTATCAACCAACTTGATCGATCTTCAAATCACCAATTTCATATATATCATCTGATCTACAATTAACAAACTCTGATGACGAAAATCTTGATCAATCTTCAAAACTCTCAAAACCCCTAAATCTTGTTAGTTCGCCCTAAACAGAGAACCTAAAATGAAAAGACAACAGAGAGAGTTTATGAACCGTATATTTATAGAAGTTTCCAGTAATGTTATATGACTGTTAAAATTAAGAGATTTGAATTTAGATCGTACGGTGCTGAATCTGTCAGAAAAATAGCAGTTGCAAGGAGAGTTTGGTAGGTTCTTCCTTGTATCCGTTACTATGTGGGTCCTACAGGAATTAGCTAAGCCAAGTAACACATCTTATTAGTCATGTAGTATGGTCTATGGGTGGGAACAAATTCACGTTAGTTTATTCAGCCACACATCATGTCATATGATATCAATTTTCGAATTGTGAATTATTTGGGAAGTCAGGTTACTTATGGATGACCATTTTGTTGGTAACATCATAGAAACAATAAAAAATAGGAAAATAATTCAACTTGTCTTGTCAAAAATTATGACCTGCAAAAACTTTCACAGGTACTTTTTTTTTTTTAAGATTTGGGGGCTCAGCATGATGCCAAACTTAATTTTTTTTTAACAGGCCTAGTTGAAGTCTGAAATTTACCTTGTTAGAACTCCTATCACGCTCAACTTGATTTCTATCTTTTTATTTTTGTTTTTATTTTTTTTCTCTTACACCCCCTGTATTCTTGGCCTGATTCTTTTCCCAAATATTTTTCCGAATAGGGGATCTAATGGTCCTTATCCAAACTCTCTATCATTGGGATGGTAAAAGATAAAGGTTGATCATCTTTTTATCTCAGTCGGAAGAATCTTCGGGAAAAAATCTTCAGAAAAACTAGCATTTCCGGTATCCTTGTGTCTTCTCGGCACCTTATTCTCACTTTTAATCCTCCGATTAAAAAAAGAACGAATAATATGTTACCTTATATTCAAGGTTATAAAACATAAGGCTTTGCCCATTCAGTTTAATTAGGTACCACCCAAGTTTATAGCCCGAGTGTATTACCTTTTATTCAAGGTTAAATATATAACTTCATTTTTACATTTTTCAGTCAGGGCTATCCAATCCTAATTAGGTATTTGGCGAACTTTTTTGAATAATTCGCAAATTGAACCCCAAACTGAATTCACGATTTTTAAGGAATGATCGATTAATTTGAGATTTTTATGGAGACATGACACGTTGTAACCCAGATTCATTGATTTAATATATATTTTTTTTCAAAAACAACTTTTAACAGGATTTTTCAAGATTAATATATTTAGTACCCAATATTAGAGATGCTCTCAAGGCTGTAAATTTTTTCACGATTATCAACTCTTCATACTCAAGTCATGGCTGAAAACCCAAGAGGATGAATCCGAATAATGAATCGAATGAAGACAACGAGGAAGATGAAGAAATAGACAAGAGGGTAAATAATGACTGAGAAACACAAAAAGAAGAGTTGAATGGTCATGATTTTAAAAAAGTTTTGAATTTCTTTAAATTTCTATCTCTTTTCCTCCCATAAGTTTTCTACTCAAAAACAACAAAAACATCTTGTACTATTACTTTTCCTCTCAAGGCTGTAAAGTCTCTCAGGATTATGATCACATATCTGAGGCAGTGAAGCATGAAATGTAATACCACGTCAATCGTATTATGTAAAATTGTTTCTTTTATAATGAGATCTACATTTGTTTTCCAAATTAAAGTAGTTAATATGTGTTCTCTTTGGGTTTCTAAGACTCAATTTTTTGAGATTACCTAACAGATCTTTACTAGCCTCAAAGCCTCAAATTGTTAGCAAGAGAATTCTTTTTCCGATGCCATGGGTGCTATGCTATACGACTACAAACACATATATTACGCGAATAGTTGCGAAAAATCACAAATGTAGGCTATGTAGCTAACAATTACGTGAATAGTTTCTGAATTGGCCACTGGATTGAGCAAAAGGCAGGCCGGAGCCAGAATTATGATTAGGGAATTTTAAACTAAGACCCAAAAAAAATATAATTTTTATTGTCAGGCTTAAAATATTTTCCAGTTTTTGTGACACCCATAATTGCTTAATATTATGAATAGAGAGAAAGAAGACACAAGTACCCTTAAACATGTTCTACTTGTATAATTAAGAAATTTCAGATTTTCTCTCTCCTCCATAAAGAGGTTACATAACATATTTTTTCAGGGGTATAATTGGTAAGCAAACTAGAATATACCTAAAAATTCGTGCATTGGATTTTTTCAAATTATATCTCGTTGGAAAGCTTTTAAAGAGATCTACACAACAAGTACAAATAACAATATTAAATTTAGACTTTTTACGAGGTGTTTGTTCTTTTAGGAACAAATTTTTAAAATTGGATATATAGTCATTATGCAGCCACCAAAAAAGATGCATAACACATTATGCAGCTATATTTTGGTTTATGCATCCACTAATTTTCCTTTGCAACCACTAAAACGATATAAATGCCTAAAACTATCATTCTAACAAAAAAGAAGGATGCATAACGAATTATGGAGCCACCACAAAGGATGCATAATAGTTTATGCAGTTATATTTTAGTCCATGCATTCACTAATTTGGTTATGCAACCACTAATACGATATATATGCCTCAAAAATAATATTCCAACAAAAAAAGAATGTATAACGTGTTACACGGTCAGTTTTCTCGACTACATAATAGGTTATGCAACTATTTTTTTGTTGATTTCACTGCTAACAAATAAAATTGATGCATAATGCGTTATGCAACAATTTTTTCGGATGCATAACAGGTTATACACTCATTTTCTCGTACGCATAATAGATTATGTAGTCATTTTTTTATTTGACTGCTAACAAAAAATTACATAATACGTTATGCAGTTATTTTCTTGAATGCAGAGCAGGTCATGCTGACATTTTTGTAGCTATATAATAGGTTATGCAGACATTTTTGTAACTGCATAACATGCTATGCTTCCATTTTTTAGTTGATTTTAGTTTAAACAAAAATAGTTACACATCCATTTTTTTAGCTGCATATTATGCATTATATCATTCTTAGACAATTCTTAAACTACTGTAAAAAATCATTTTTAGGATATTCGTCATGGTTATGCATTCAAAAATGGTTGTATAACAAGTTATGCAGTTAATTTAATTTGCATAACCAGTTATACACCCTTTATAAATGGATGCATAACCTGTTATGCATCCTTTCAGTTTCTTGCATAACTTGTTATGCAACTAGTTTGACCTGCATAACAAGTTATACACCCTTTTAAAGATGGCTACATAACCTATTATGCACCCTTTCAGTTTGCTTGGGTCCTGGAAAAATTTAATGGTGAAAAGAATGAAGAGCATATTTATTTAAAAGAATTTTCATCAACTCAAAGTATCCAGAAACATAAAATTAGTTCAATTAATTTATGTTGTAGGATTAGATACCATGCGACTTTGAATCCCAGGATCATGAAACCGTAACATTAAACTAGGAGAAGTATAAGCTGCGATGAGAAATGCATCCTCCCCCACAAAAGAAGCAATCATGATACCACATGGTCACTAGGTTATACAAACAACAAAAAGAAGCAAAATACCAGACATTATCAACATATGTTATTAACACAAAAACCAAAACTGAAGCATGCAATTATTTGGCGAAATTCTCCCACCTATAGAACTTAAGCATTCAAATATTTGCAGAAAATCTTTGGTCTTTGGAGGATATAAATCACATCCAATAACTAAACTACAGAAAACATAAGATACAAATTAAAAAGAAGCAGAGTAAAGTATAACTTCCAATAATGCTGAAATGTAAATAACCAGAACAATAATAGCGAAAAGAAGAATATCCCTTGTTTTAAATCCAACTGATGACCGATTGATGTATATTTGGTATTGAAGGTGCTTATTGTAATAAGATAGTTGTTAGGACAAGTATTATGTCGACATGTTAGGTTCTTCAACAAGTTCAGACAGAGCCAAGACAAGATCTTTCATTACAATGATGGAAAAAACTCTCAAATAGACTGAGACCCATTCACGAGTGACTTCTTGGTGAACTTAATCTTTCAATATCTCTTTCATTCCTAGATTCATGTGCCAGAGAACACGGTTCGCCTTAAATATTTGTTTCAGTGTGTTCCCTTTTACAGATGACTTCTTCACTTTCTCTAATAGTGTTTCCTCGAAACATCTTGTGGTGGTATTCTGATAAGGTGGATGAGTTCAAACTTGACGACACTGGGTTTTTCCATTAATAAGTTTGTTGGTGCTTCCTAAGGTATGGAATTCATTGTTGAACTTCCACAAATCCGATGATACTGGAGTTGGTATCTTCCCGATATTGTTCCTAACTTGGACCATCTTGTTTAATACTTTCCTCGACATCCTTGGACACATAAACAAAACAGAAATGATTTGTTTGCACAAGTTTTTGGGATTAAATCTATCGAGAGTTTTGGTTGATCCAGAAATATAAGTTTGTAACTTTCAAAGTGCCCAAATCATTTGGGAATAACCAGAAAAAATTAAAATTCTCTACAAGTTATTAAGATTTCGTGGAATACCTGTTTCGATTTCCAAATTGCAACGAAGTGAGAATCCAAAGAATAAAACCCCCAAGATCGATTGAAGTGCTCCTTCTTTTATGTAAGATCTCTTCTTCAGCTCCTTATTTTATGTAAGATCTCTTCTTCGATCTAACATGAACAGAGACTCTAATTCCTCGATCAATTGGAAAACCCTAAAATTGTCGCCATTTTATTCTTCTACTAAGAGAAATCGAAATGAGAGAGAAAGAGGAATGAGAAGTGAGCCGACATAAAAAAAGCAAATATACGAGAGGGTAGTATGGGAAGTGAAGAAGGGAAAAATAGCCGACAGAACACATCTTCTGAAATTTTGGGCTCCTGAGAAATTTTTATCCGAGGAAATGGGTGCATACCTTATGTTCTCCGCCCTTAGGTTTGAGAACGAAAAAATCTGGAAAAATAGATCTGGTAGTAGATTTCACTTATAATTATGGAAGGAAACTCTTACCAGGGGAGGAAATAAGGACAAATGGGCTTGGAGGCCCAATTTCCTAAAGATTTTTAGGTTTAGGAGCCAGCTGCAGCTGCACACCATGCTCTCAACTGGTTCCGCCACCCTTTGGTCGCCTTATGCTTGAGCGGGGCGATTTGGTCACAGGGATTTGCATCATTTGGGACTGCTGTGCTGTTGAGTAAGTGCTCCGTAAGATGCTAATCCTCAACTTTCATTCTACAGAAATAAAAAGGAAGTTAGACCAACATCCATTCTTTGAAAGAGACCAATTAGAGTTGATCGACCAGTACTACTACTGCTGAACATGACTCTAGGTCCATTTATAATTTTCATATGGTGAAATTTTTGATTCCATGTATACCTACCTAGTACTGTACTGTAATCACTTTATTTAGCTGCAGTTTCACCAACTGGTCTTTGTGTAGACTCTATATATTTCTCAAATATAAACTTAACGGTACACTAATCACTTGCAATTAGCTAATCTTTGTCCAGAGAGAATGAGTTCTGATGAGCTTCAAATCCCTTTGATTGGTGATTTACTATCACCACCACAAGAGGAGACACATCCTGAGGGCATCTTGGATAAAATAAAAGCATGGTGGAAGTCATTTACAGATAAAGTCAAAGAACGGTGGGAAACATTTAAAGATCGAGTCAGTTTCTTTTGGGATACTACCAAAGCATTGATCGAAATAGCAAAAGGAATGTACTCAGCTGGAAGTTTTGTTTCCAACTTGAATCCATTTTCATAGCATGTCTAAGCCACGGCTGGGATGCAGTCATTTATGAGTTATCTCTCTATATTCAATGCTCATATTTCTTATTCCACAATGATATATCATCTTGTTGTAATGGAAATTTAAATCCATAAAAATAAAATAATGATAAAAATATGTCTTTTGGCTGGCTTGATCTTTCGCCAGCCTCATGTCTCTTTTCATTTTCTTTTTATTTTATTTTTTTCCTGATGAAATATATCGACGTTTAAGAATTATTATATCGACAGAATACGAGTTGTTATCGACATATATAGCCAACAAATTATTATATCCCCATGGTTTTAAGCTCTCACAGATTTTATTTGGATCCCTCAGGTCAAAGTTCCCGATCGTAAGACTTGTAAGTCTTAGGGTCATATAGGTAACTAAATTCACATGTTTTAACTAGGAAACTTACCTTTTTTTCTTTCTCTCAAAAACTCAGCGATTTGACCAACCAGGGTTTCTAAATTGGAAATAACCAGATTGTTAGCCTGAACAATCTTTTGATTTTCTTGTAAACGTTGGTTGACTGACTGCCGAAAATCTTTAGTGCCCTGAGTTAATAAGGCGAGAGACTCTGCTAAACTCATGATCGTCTTATCTATCAGATTCTGAAATTGTGCCAGTCCTGAAGGATTCTTAGTATATCCAAAACCTGGAGGAACCTTAGAATTACTAGACTGACCTTGACTCTGGCCCTTACACTAAGAAAGGTTAGGATGGTTTCTCCAACCAGGGTTATAGGTTTCTGATTAAGAGTCAAACTTCTGATGGTTATCGAATATAATGTTATTATAAAGAGCATGGGCGTGCTCTTCAACAATTTGTCCTTCCCAAAATGACTTGGGCTCAATTCCACAACTAGATTGACTTATTTCCAAAGCTTCTAACCTTTTTGTATAGTTGTTATTTTGGCATCTAATTCAAAAGATCCTTCTACCCTATTGACATTTCCTCTACTTAGAAACATTATCTTCTGGGGCTCCCTACTATTTTCCCATTGCTGGATTTTTTCGGTGATTTCATTCAAAAATGTCATCGCACCATCGACATTTTTATTTTCAAACCCACTTGTGCATAACGACTCAACCATGGTTGTTGTCGAATAATCTAAACCCTCGTAGAGGATCTGAACTAGCCTTACTTTTTCTAAACCATGATACATTGTGATGATAAGTCATTGAACCTTTCAAAGTACCTATATAAAGATTCTCCCTCTTGTTGAGAAAATGTGCAAATCTGCTGCCTAACATATGATGTTTTTTTCCTAGAGAAAAACTTCTGGAGAAAGGAAGATGTAAGTTATTCATAGGTTTCAATGGACTCAGAAGTGAAACTATATAGCCAAGATTTGGCTTTGTCTCTTAGTGAAAAAAGAACAATTTAAGTTTTAATGTTTCATCATCTAGGTCCTTAATACTGATGGTACTACATATTTCCTCAAAATCCCTAACATGGAAATAAGGGTTTTCATTTTCTTTTCCTAAGAAAATTGGGAGCATCTGTATGGTCCCAGGTTTTAACTCATAGTTTGCTTCAGTCTCAACTAACTTGATACATGATGGACGAGAAGTCCTAGTTGGGTTCAACAAAGCTTTTAAAGTTTCCATTGCTAGCGCGATCAAAGGACTAGGAGTAACTTCTTCACATAGTGTCAAGTTCTCAAAATTGAAATTTCCAAAAACAGGGCCCTCAAAAAAAGAGTCTTCGAGTTCCTCGTTTCCAGGGACAGAGCTACTAGGTTTGTCACTAATCAAACGACCTAGAGTGTCTCTCTTCCAAGCTCGCTCGGTGATGATTTCGAGCGGTCTTGGCATACACTAAAAAAAACTAAAAAAATAAATCATAATTGGAAGGGAATTCTAAGCAATCACAAGCAAGGCTGACTCAACCAAATCAAACATGTTGAATCTAGCAAACAAAAAACATGATTGCTCCATTTAGATTGTTTTTAGACTAGCTTCTATTCTTTCAAATGGCAACTAGTTACAAATTTATCAAACCTCTTAGAACGATCCGAATTAGATTAAGTCGAATAGAAACAGGATAATCTCTAAGGAGCTTTGATAACCCTGTCTCTTTAGAAATGTTTTCTTGGGTTACAAGGGGGCTCAAATCTACTTAAATTAATCTTCCTGAACTTTGAGTTAGGCTAACAGAGTAACCAATATAGTCCTTTTGAACGACTTTCCAATAAGCTCGTTACCCTATCAGGTTTTTTCTAGTCAAATTTTATGGCTTAGGTTCGCGATTGGTAACGTGTTCCTAAAGCGGGCAAGAAGGAAACGATGATGAAATCCGAGTCCTTAATCTTGTTTGGCCAGTTCTTTCCCTTTACTAGAAAAGTAAATCCGTATTCAGGTCCTCAACATAAATGGATTCGTGGGTGGTTAGAGTCTTACCTCCCGTTCCAGACGGGCGATAAACCGTTGAAGTTGACTCAGGCCACCGACTCCTGTGTCAGTGCACGAACATGAGGGGCTGAGACAATATCGTAATTGTCGTCCTTCCCTGTTGCAGTTTATATTTAATTATGAATGATATGAACTGCCTAAAATAGAATTGTTGAACGGCGAACAACCAGAGCCTATTGCTCACTACATCAAAAAATTTCCATTAATGAAACATGTAAATCCATTG
>JAJJMC010025400.1:0-10212 GCA_023531435.1 Papaver californicum | reverse complement strand
GGTCTACAGTAACTCAAGCCGATGAAAGTGAAAAATTGTAATAAAAAGTAGTGTTGATTGAAAAAAATAAGTCAATATGGATCATATATCAAACAGTTTGTACAACCAAATTTTCAACTATCACATATTAGCACTAACCTTTAATTGCAAGGTTAATTGAATTGAAGTTCCATAATCCATTAGTAAAACTGCACCCAAAGGAAATATATATAATAAGTATCCAATTCATATTGGATAATGTATATGAAATTTATCACGCACATAATTCACTAATATGGACAACCTGAATAATATATTGAACCTAATGTGTGCTAACCAAAACCACTTTTCATGGCAACAGAATCTTCAAAAGCATCACCTTTCGTAGACACTGAGACCATTGACCTGACCCAAAGTTGAAAAGGAATCAATAAATAGTAGTTGGCCACCTTATCTACTTAATCATAAGCTAACTTGTAGTTTATTATAAATCATGATCTTTTCTTTAAAGAACATGGAAATTCATATTGCGAATATTAATGATGTGTGTCGTAAACGCAACAAATTAATCAAGATATTTTCTACTAATTAACTAGTAATATAGCGGTAGTAAGGATCGTTGCCACAGAGAGCTGTATAATTGATAGGTTATTTAGATTAGCAACTAAAAATAAAAATAAAGAACTAAGGGGGATTGGTTAATTAGTTAACTAAAAAGATAATAAAAAAATAAGAATAAAGAGATGATTAGGGAGTCATTTTCCGTTACCAAACGTTAACTGAATTAGTATACTTATCTATCTTTCATCAGAACCATTTATCACCAACCGTAGAATAGTAGCTAGATCAGTGATATCCCCAAAACTCCTTTTATCACCAGATACGAAAGTTCTCGACTACCAGATTCTATTCATCTAAACCACCAAGTAGTAGATCACTCAAGGTGTAACCAAATCGAATGTTTTAGGCTTTGTGAATTTAGGTTGATCCTGGTAGTTAAACTCTTAGATCAAGGTCCACTTGCTGATGTTGTCTTCACTCACAATTGCTCCACATAATCCCTCTGCAAGGTCTCACGATTTCTACTTGTGTACGAGTCGATGGACGATTACTTATCTCATAACTCAATACTAGCAATAGAATAACCAATAGATTAATTTAGCGTTCACTCCAAACAATCTAAGAATCACTCATGAACCTTCGATATAGTAAAGACAAGCAACAATGATTTAAACTCCGAATAAACTTGTATAACTAATAAAGTTTTACGTCTAGAACGTTGAATTCATTCTTAATAAAAAAAAAGGTTTAGCTACTCATATTAGAAAGAAGAATGGTTTCCCCCTAAAAGGATAATCCCTAGGTTTTTGACTTAGAAGTTGTGATATGAGAGGTAGAATATATAAAATTACTTAAAAGATGTCTTGTTTGAGCCTTAGATGTCTTCTTTTATAGCCTTCAATGCTTGTCCCTCAAGTTTCCTCTCCTTCTAGGGTTTAGAATCCCATTGGAACTAAGTTTCCTTGATTTGGAAGTCAAAACGTGTCAAAAGGGACCCAATAACTTTGTATCAGTCGGCATAGATGATTTCCAATGAACGATGGCGATTCTAAGGGTCCAAATAGCTCAATTGTCTGCTCCAAAATTTGTTCCAGTCGACATAGTTGAATTCCCACTAACTGTGCCGACTCAAGGGGTCAAAAATACACATTTTCTGCCCTAAACAATGGTTCAGTCGGCATAGCTATTAACTATGATGATTCTTGTGATTCATATCACCGTTTTTCGCCTAGACTTTTTTGTTCATAACTTCTTGATAAGTGCATAATTTATATATTTTAAGTGTCTTTATCTTATACTTATTTGCTAGATTTTGTGTGAATTACCTTGTGTTATTATTACTTTTGTAGTTTATGTCTTTTACTAGGTTACATCTCCGAAAGAAATAGGAATGAAGCATTACAAGGGAAGAATTGCCAAATACCCAGTATAAATCAGTAAAATTCAGGATTTCTTATCACCACCTTGTACAGAATCGAATTACGAATCCAACGGCGAAAGAATGAGGTCATTCCGACTTCGTATGAGAAATTTATGAGCAAAACGAAGACTTTGGGATTGTATAAAATAAAAGGGCAAATTGGTCATTTTATGGGAAAGCATTATTATCATTCTAGGAAGTGTTAAGGGGTGTTTGTCACTATTGACATCCTTGCAGCCGTTAAGGGGTGATCACCATTCTATTTACAAAACACGTCTCAGGAAATCAATTTTGAATTTATAGGCAGTTGTTGTTTACACCTTGCCACACGATAAGAGGAGACCTGTTCTATCTTCACTTTCACGACCAGGAAAGTATTTTTTCAGCTGCTTATAATTTGAACTTCAATTTCGGCGAAGAAGGTCAGTTGAAGAAGCTAACTTGTAGCCATGGATTTGTGGTCATGCGAAGAGGTTTATAAGCTCGAGATTAACGAGTAATTTAGGTACGATCTCATTGGAGATTTGGATGAAGTTTTGTAGTGATTTGATTAGGTTTTCAAAATGAAAATAGTTGCTTGCTTCCGTTGACTGATATTTTGAATTGGATGTGATTAAAGATGTTTCTGAGATCGAGATAAAGAAGGAACAGGTGGACATGGATTGCTACAAGTTTAATTTGGTTTGGGAACAAGTTTCTTGACCGAAAATTCAGTCAAGAACATTGGTTGCTGCCGTGGATTTGGTGACAAATTGGAAAGATTAAGAGATGCTAATAGGAGTTTAAGGCGATCAGGAAACTTGGGTTGTTACCAAAATCGAATACTTGCGCGAAAATTCAGAGAATTTTGGAGTTTGGATTGGATTTGGGATGAACTTTGGCAGGAAAAACAGCCACAAGTTTGTCGTTGATTTTAGAGATGATTGGTGAGGATTTAAGCGTATTTGAGTGTTTGTGGTGGTTAAGGATTGTTGTGTGGTTATCAGATTCAAATTTGCAGGGATGAAAATCTATAAATAGGGGTTCGAATTACCTCCTAAAGTCACCTTCTCACCCTCGTTTTTATGCACATAAGGTGTTCGAAGAAATTCCCTAGAGAAAAACAGAAGCAAAAGGAGTTAGTTTATGCATAAGTAGAGCGATTTCGTGGCGATTACGACTCGATCTCTTCTTCGTTTTTAGTTTGCTTTCTATCTTTTTTCTTTTTTGATTTTCATATAATCCATTATGAGTAGCTAATTTATTTAATTGGTTAGGGATGTAACCTAAAATCACAAACGTGTTATTTTGATTAATGCATTGATTTTATTCATTCACTCTCGTGTTTATTGCTCATGTTTTACTACGCATAATAATTACATGATTGTGTTCATGTAATACGATTAGTTATTTCTCATGTTTAAGTCATGAATTAAATATATTAATAACTTATCTATATCTAATTAGGAGTCTTAGGTATTTTTATCAGGAATTCTAATAATTAATAGTAATTTATGACTACTAGCGGTGGGAATCATGAAGGAAATCACAAGTAAAACTTGACCTAGGTTGAATATACCACGATTGTGTTTATATTATCTATGAATAACCCGTCTCATAGAATTTAAAGCTTTTCTCAAATTGAATCTCTTAGCGATAAAACATTAGGTTATTTGTTGAAAAAGAATTCATATATATCGATTGCAATATTTGTTGATTTTGGAGACGTAACGAAGTGTTGACACCGATTGGGATATTTTAGGGTTATTGGTAACATGGGAGAGTGATGATAATATTGATGCTTTAATTGAGTAACATGTGTAGTAATGGACGACGAATTCCTTAACCAACTTTTACCTCTGATATTTTCTTAAACATTTTCAATTTACTTTTTTTATAAAATTATTTTTAAGATAACAAAATCCCCTCAATTTCAATAAGTTTTCAAATATAATTAACAACCATATCTCCCTGTGGATCGAATTATTTTTATCACTATACTCTTATTTATAATTGTGAGTGAAAAGCACTTCAAATAATTTTGCTTGGCTGACAACCGACCACTTTTTCGTCCAAACTCGGAATGACCTCATTCTTTTTACGTTCACTTTGTATTCTCGTTCTCTTCAAAGTGGTATTAGAACTCCTAGATTTGAATGAGTAGAATTTGGTCTTTGTCCTTTCTCCATTGGTAGATTTTAATTCCTTGTTCTGTTTAGCACCTTGTAGCTTCTTTTTGGATTATTCACCTAATATGACACATAAAATAGAAAACAAGAGTACTAACATGTAATATGCAAGAATTATAGCTAATACTAGTATGGATTTGACACTATAAACATGTGAATTATGCAATTATCAAATTCACCCACACTTAGCTTTTTCTAGTCCTCGAGCAAACTATTATCGTAACTAAAATACAACAACTTCATTTCGTCGAGGACACGGTTGCGCTTAGCATGTGCAACAAGCCATTAAACCCCTAGGTGTTCCTAGTGGACGAGTTATAGTCTCGTGAGGTTTTACGATAGATATACCCACAAAACCTAAATTCCAACTTTCAAACATTCCAGAGCACATGCATCCAAAGAGCTACGAAGACATAAAGTTTATGCACACTAACAATAAGAAGTTAGAAATTCCAAAGAAAATTTTTCTCATGCTTAGCTCTTGAGTAGGATAAAACCACCATATGAAAGAATCCAACCTCAAGAGCGATCAAATGACTTTTGCCTCACCAATAGGGTTTTATGAAATTGACACTCAGAAAACGCACTTTATGATTCTCATGTGTGCAGGTAGAAGTAAAGATAGAAATCATGCACACTTTAATGGTGGGAAGGAAAAGGAACCTTCTGAACTATATGAAGATGTTATCCCATAGAAACGTGGGATGAAAAAAACCCTTTTTTTTTCGCTGATGACCTCTAATAAAGGAAATCAACCACAATGTAAGGATGAGAACATTTACTTACCTTCTCACCCGATTCACAACAGCACCACACTCACAGCATCCAAGAGAAACGTCTTCAGTCTTCAGTCTTCAACTGTTGATGATGCACTCTTGAACTTCGTAGAACGTTGACAATTGTAATTTTTTCTTCTCAATTCCTTGTTGTTTGAAACTTCTTTATAGATCTCTTTTTTCCCACGGCCTTATTGAATGAATATAAAAAGAAATATACACTAAAGCAATATAAAACATATATTATTATTTTTTCTCTTTTTTATATTATTTTTCTTTTTATTTTGTTTTTTCTATATTTTTTTTTTGATTATATGCTAAATTGAAATAAAAATCACAAGCGAAACTAATATCGCCATGGGAGAAGGATTTTACCACTTGATTCTTCACAACTTATATTGTCTTGGTATCATAAACTTCACTAAATTCTCATCTTTTGTTTTCTTTCGGTCTTGTACATACTTTTCAACATGTATATATAATTCTGCTCATTGTATTGTTTCTTTACTTGAATATGAAATTTGCTCTTTCTTGTACTCTTGCTTATAAACCTTGAATTCTTCAACTTTCCTTCAAATTTTTGATGTTCCGCTTGTTGATGATAATAGTGTTTCTATGGACCTGTTGTTGTCAAGAGAAGGGTGCCAACTGCAAACAAGACTACAAGATAGAGTTAACAATTCTGATGACACCCTCATGATTGATAGAAATAGCACTCAAGATATCAAAAAATAGTGTTGAAATTGGTGTGAGGTTGGATAGTTCATCATTCTACCAGGAGTTTACGAAGATTAAACACTCTAAAGGGAAAATTGAAGGTTTGGCGCGTCACTCATGGGTATTGAATTATCAACTTCTCTAATATTGTATTCTCTACCGGAAGTTTAAGTCCCTTTTTGTCAGCTCTAGCCTCTTAACAACTAAGCAACCCGAATGTAGTTCTCTAATAATTCTAAGTTCAGTTATTTTGGTAAGAACTCTGTATGTTAACTTAGCTAGAAGTGTACAAAATGACTCTAAAATCTCTAAAATTTGGAGGTTTTCATGCAAATATGTACAAAAAGTTCAAAAATATTACCTATAAGTAAAGACTAAAAACTCTATATGCTTAATCACTCCCCCATACTTAAACTTTACATTTTCCTCTATGTAAATCGGTTATTTCAATGTAAAATCAAGATGGGAAATCCTAACATGATATGAAAAACTAAGAAAAACTCAAAATAAAAGGAAAGAAATACAAAACCAATAGGTTGCCTCCCATGCAGCGTTTAGTTTAACGTCCTCATCCTGACATTCTGGTTATCGCCGGTAAAACAATAATATGAAAATATGGGGATCCACCCAGACAACAACCTGCAGTTTTAATAAAAGCTTCACAAAAACGTTAGCATAAGATATAAATATTGAAACTGCTAGTTTATTGAAGTTTCCTCCACACTTAGTCTTTTCTACACTTGGAAATGCATGAAGAGCATATAACAAGGGAACTTCTTTGGGTTCCTCTTGGTGAACCTGCATAATGCTAAAATCAAACACATTTAGTGTGGAAAGTTAGAAGGAAAATAATTCTTAAGAATTTTAGTAGCACATACACCCAACCCTAAGTGAGGTAGCTCCTTAAAAATCGGGTTAACAACTCTTTGAGGAACTATTTCGATCGGGGAAGGATCGAAAGATATAGAATAATGCAAAGGATTAGACAAACCTTTCACGATATCTTGTATTACATGATCCTCGTCATTCTTAAATAAATCCAATAAATTATTTACCTCATGTATATCGTGGTCCTCTATTAAACTCTTTAAAAACCATTCTTTGTCAGTTTCTACTTCAACCGAAATTTCAACATCATTATAATCCTTGGCAAGCTTAATTGGGTCTTCCACAACATCAATCAATTTAGTTTCATTCTCAATCACCATATCTTCAACAATCTCATCATCAGAATCGAAATCCTCTCTCAGACAGTCTAGTTCATTGGTGCAAATCTTAATATCTTCGTTTAAGCACGGTATACCATTAATAACAATAAATATGTCATATCCAGTCTCCTCCTTTTGAATAGGCGAATGATCATTATAAGATATTGAGTTGGAATAACTTTACCATTATTGCAAGGACTTTCCAAAGGTTGATCATCTTTTTCCATTTCCTCCTTGATTTGATCAATGTCTCTTTTTAAGTTGTCCATACCCTCTTGGATTTCATGGAGTGATTGATCGACCCTTTGAAATTATTGATCACTCCGTTGTATATATTTTTCCATTAGACTTTGAAGCTCGTCTGTCATAGTACAGACAGTATCTGCAAAATTAGAGACTTTTTGATCAAGAGCATAACTATCCTCTCATCCATGTGGTTGTTCACTTACATACCCACTATACGGTTGTTGGCATGTATGAGAATAACCATAAGGTTCCATCGGGTATTGGTCATAACTAAATGATTGGTTTTGATTATACCCCTGGTATGGTTGGTAGTTATCATAACCTTGAGATTGAAAATTATATTGATTACCAATATAATATGTTATTTCCGAATGGAAACATGACGTCTAACAAGAATAAAAGATAAAATCTAAAACTCAAAACAAAAGTGGTACTTACAACCTGTTTTCATAATTTACCTCCCGCATTTGACGAGAGTTGTACACCTTCAACGAGTTGTTATCACCATGAAAACTTAATAGTCTGAAAAACATTAAAGAAAAACGTGAAAAGTATTTTAAACTACTAAAACAAGCTAAAACAAATAACAAATCAATTAGCCACTGCTCCCCGGCAGCGGCGCCAAAATTTGATGTGTGTCGTAAGTGCAACAAATTGAACAAGATATTTCCCACTAATTAACTAGTAATGTAGTGGTAGTAAGGATCGTTCCCACGGAGAGTTGTGTAATTGATAGGTTATTTAGATTACCAACTAAGAATGAAAATAAAGAACTAAGGGGGATTGGTTAATTAATTAACTAAAATAATAATAATAAAAAAATAAAGAGTTGATTAGGGAGTCCTTCGTCGTTACCAAACGTTAACTGAATTAGTATACTTATCTATATTTTATCAGAACCATTTATCACCAACCGTAGAATAGCAGCTAGATCAGTGATATCCCCAAAACTCCTTTTATCACCGGATACGGAAGTTCTCGACTACCAGATTCTATTCTTCTAAACCACCAAGTAGTAGATCACTCAAGGTGTAACCAGATCAAGGTCCACTTGTTGATTTTGTCTTCACTTGCAATTGCTCCACAGAATCCCTCTGCAAGGTCTTACGATTTCTACTTGTGTAATAGTCGATGGACGATTACTTATCTCATAACTCAATACTAGCAATAAAATAACAAATAGATTAATTTAACGTGCACTCCAAACAATCTAAGAATCACTCATGAACCTTCGATATAGTAAAGACAAGCGACAATGATTAAAGAACTATTATTGGTTGCACATTTCATTTCCAACAACTTTGGCCCCCTTAATACTATTGATGCAGATCGGAAGCTAAAGAAAAGAAAGAAAAGAGAGGTTTTGTTCAGACTTCAAATATTCCTAGGAATATCGACTATGAACAACGATAATTATTTAGACTTCGGTTTCCCGACTATAAACAATAATCGATTAAACTTGAACAAGTTTAAGAAATTAATTATTATTAATCAAATTCAACTCTCCAAAATAATACATAGAGGACTCTATTTATAGACTTGGGAAAAACCCTAACTTGCTAGTCAAGAAAGGATGAAAAAACCCCTAAACCGACTCAAACTTTAATTTTCGTTTTTGGAACTCTTTGTATAGATAACTCCTACTAAACAAACCCTAAACTTATCAAAAACCTATAAACTTGTTTCCCAAGGTATCTACTACCTTTAGGCAACTTTCCTAACTTATTAAAACTCTTAAAATAAACTTCTAGACTCTTCTAAAATTACCCTAAATAATAAATCCGAAAATTAATTATTTTTTTACTAAAATAACATTAATAAAATATAAATAATAATAAAATAATAAATTTCTTTTCCATAAATCTCCCTCCATCAACTATGGTTTAAGCTAAAGAACTATCCTTGTTTAAAATCCCATTGAAAAATCAAAGTGAAAAGAAAAATCAGTGTTCACTTATACAATTTAACACATCCAATTCCTAACCAAATGTAATTTAACAACCTCCTTCCATATAGACAACAATATCAATCGATTTCCTAAGGAGCTAAAGAACAACAACCTTTACTAAATTTTTATGTCGAAATCTAGAAAGCATTGAAACTTTTCTGGAAAACCTCCATTCTCTCTTCGCAATCTCCTCCGGTGTATCCCCTCTAAGAACAATTTTAATTGCAATTGTTTGATTCTTATATCTGAATGCCAATAAACGCAAGAACTTAGATAAGTTACAGATACATACTACAATTTGCATCCCCTAAATAAAAGTGTTAAGCAACCAAGAATTCAGATATAACTTACTTTCCTTTGAATACTTTTTGCCAAGAATAATTTTCGAGAGTTCTCATTCGCCGTGGTTGTATGAGTTTCACGTATACTCCTGTATAACATAGAATGATCTTTTTATTATTAGCATCACTGTGAAAAATGGAAGGGAAACACAAAAGATAGAGTTTGAATTAAAAATTTACGAGATGATTGAAGTAAAAAGTATCACAATTAAGTTCACTTACCATAATTAACTTCTTTCTTTGACACTAATAAAAATACATAAATCTTACAACCATATTTTAAACACCTATAGATGTTCTTCCCTATGAATCATACCGGAGTCTAATTTCGAAAAAACAGTTGGATGAAGATTATACAGGCACACATCACTCCTCCAGCCTCTCATCTGTAACCCACCCACAAATGTGTCATTAATGAGAACGACTAAAATTATGGTCCAAGAATGTTTTACTACATTTAAAATATGATCTGCAGTAGATCAAGAATATGAATGTGAACAATTGTAAGAAAAATTAGGAAACAAAAATCAAGTCATATGGCTCATATATCCAAAAGTATGCACAACCTAATTTTCAACTTTTTATGTATCAGTATTAACCTTATTGCAAGGTTGATTGAAGATCCGTAATCCATTGGTAAAACTGCACTCAAGGCAATACATGTAATAAATATATAATTCATAATAAATTCATCACTCTTCCAGTCTATCCACTGCAACCAAAGCCATAAATATATAATTTACCGAGAACGACTTAAATTACAGACTGATACCAAATAATCAGTAGTATCACCTTAGCATTTCATAAATAGATCAGAACAACAAAGACCCCATATATTATAAACAATA
>JAJJMC010025396.1:8302981-8358927 GCA_023531435.1 Papaver californicum | reverse complement strand
TTAACTCTGAAAACGTTTTGTATTTATAGGAAAAAAGAAACCTTTAGGGTTTCGGATTTGTAAAACTATTTTTGGTAAAAATAATAGATCATGGTTGATGTGTTTCTCATTGGCAAGCCCAATACATTAGTTAGCCCATGTATACATTAGTTAGAACATGATAGTAGCCGCTTCTGGGATGGATTTTAGCTCTGAAAACGTTTTGTATTTATAGGAAAAAAGAAACCTTTAGGGTTTCCGATTTGTAAAACTATTTTTGGTAAAAATAATTGATGATGGTTGATATGTTTCTCATTGGAAAGCCCATGTATACATTAGTTAGAACATGATAATAGCCGCTTATGGGATGGATTTTAACTCTGAAAACGTTTTGTATTTATAGGAAAAAAGAAACCTTTGGGGTTTCGGATTTGTAAAACTATTTTTGGTAAAAATAATAGATCATGGTTGATGTGTTTCTCATTGGCAAGCCCAATACATTAGTTAGCCCATGTATACATTAGTTAGAACATGATAGTAGCCGCTTCTGGGATGGATTTTAAATCTGAAAACGTTTTGTATTTAAAGAAAAAAAGAAACCTTTAGGGTTTCGGATTTGTAAAACTATTTTTGGTAAAAATAATAGATCATGGTTGATGTGTTTCTCATTGGCAAGCTCAATACATTAGTTAGCCCATGTATACATTAGTTAGAACATGATAGTAGCCGTTTTTGGGATGGATTTTAACTCTGAAAACGTTTAGTATTTATAGTAAAAAAGAACCCTTTAGGGTTTCGGATTTGTAAAACTAGTTTTTGTAAAAATAATAGATCATGGTTGATGTGTTTCTCATTGGAAAGACCAATACATTAGTTAGCCCATGTATACATTAGTTATAACATGATAGTAGCCGCTTCTAGGATGGATTTTAACTTTGAAAACGTTTTAGGCCATTGCTCCATGTCTTCTTTCATCAATGTTCCAATTCGCACTTGTTTAGGCCATTCTGAAGTTCCAATATTTATAATTTTAGTTTCTTCTACAGAAGTGAAAATTGGTTTTGGATTCCCGATCGAAGTTGGAGTTCCCTTTAATTTCTATGAGGGTCCTTCAAACTGCTGACTTGTTGAATTTTCTTGATTCTTACTGTTTTCTCATAATTCATTTGTTGCTTTTTGTTCGATGTTTCTTTTCAAGTATTGATTTATCTCCTCTTCCTTTGCTTCGATCTTACGGTCTTTCTTCCTTTCACGTTGTTGTTGTTCTCGTTCTTCATGCATTCTTACCTCCGCTATTATACAAAACTTCGCATCATCTTGATCTCCCTTGATCTCCATTTCTCCTTGCGGTGTTGGAAACCGCAAATATTGATGATAAGTTGAAATTACACCTTTCAGCTGGTGAACCCATCGTCTCCCGATTATTGCATTGTACGGGGATGGTGCATCTACTACACTGAATCTTGTCAAGATATTAATTGGTCCAGCAGATACTTGCAAATCGATATCTCCTCCAGGTCTTGAAGCCATTCCATTGAACCCATAAATAACATATCGGGACGGGATTAACTGATCTTTTGTGAGTCCCATTTTGCAAAATGTGTCATGAAACAACACGTTTAAGGAACTTCCCCCATCCAAAAGAATTTTTCTAACGTTCCATCCTGACATTAGCAATGTGAGAACCAAAGGATCATTGTGCATCTCAATTTCTTGATTTACTTCCTGTGCTGAGAAAGTTAAAGGGGATGCCATCCAGTCTTCCCAAGCTTCCGTTATCCTTCCTGATACTTTAAAAATGTCATGGTCTCGAATCCTCTTGCACAACTTTTTATTGATTGCAGCGTTCATATCTATATCTCTTTCTTCTGAAAATGATATCATATTAATGGTGTGTTCGTTATATGGGATATGCACTGCTTTGCCTTTGTCGGGTCTTGCTATTGGTTCGGGCCTTTGAATATATTCTTTCAACTCTCCTGCATCTATCATTTTTTGTACCAGCATAATAAAATTCCTACAATTATCTGTTGTGTGCCCTTTATAACAATGGTACTCACAATATCTTTCGAACGTTGTGTGAACTCAGGATGATTGCCTTTTGATGGTGGCCACTGAAAATCTGGTTTATTTTTTATGATTTCGAATAATTCAGAATATGAGATATTGAGTTTTTTGAACACTCTTTCTTGAAATCGCTGAACAAAATTTTTATTATCCCCTTGCTGTGGGCGCTTTGATTCCCTTGGTTCAGATTTATGAGGGAATTTTTTTTTTTTGTTCTGGTGATACTTCGATTGAATTTGTCCTTTTCATGTTTCTTTGATTTCGTGAATTACTTCTTGGACCTTGTTCTTGCACATCTTGTAGTCTTGCACATGTTTCTATTATTTCCCTGAGCTGTCCCTCGGTCTTGGGATTGTTACGATGAATTTCAATAAAAAGTTGACATCTCCGATCATCGATTCCCCATTTATAATGATTGATCGCTGTACTTGAATCTACATCTCCAATTGCTTGACAAATTGTATGCCATCGGGCCGTATATGACCGAATCGTTTCTTCTGGCCACGATGTAAGGGAATATAATCTGTCTGCTCCCGAATCAAAGGGCTTGTTGTACATGTATGCTTCGAGAAATTTCCTCACTAATTGTGAATAACATTGAATGAAACTTTCTGGCAATCTGTCATACCATAACAATGTTGAATCTTTCAAACTTGATGTGAAGCATCGGCACATTATTGCTTCGTGTCCGTCCCATCGTGACATCACTCGATTATAATATTTTAAATGTGAGGTCGGGTCCTTCGTACCATCATAACATTCAAATACAGGGATACTGTATTCTCTTGGCAATGGAACACATGTCAACTGCTGAGCCAGCGGTGTGCGCTTGGCTTCTTTCAGCACCTCTTCTATTCTTCCCCCTTCTTTATTTTTTAATCCTTTTATCTCTTCTTTCATTTGCTCCATTGCTTCAATACATTTTTGCCATTGTGCACGTTGAATTTCTTGATTTTCCCGTTGCCTCCTAGCCCGTGATGATGATCCTACTAATACCATTCTCTGATCTTGATTTTCCTTTTCATTTCTGGGTGCACGCCTTCCAGAAATTGCTTCTTGACTTCGTGACCCTGTTGCAGCCTGTCTTTGCTCACGTTGAATCACATTTTTCAAATCTTGATTTTCTCTGGTT
This sequence comes from Papaver californicum, assembly GCA_023531435.1. Lineage (NCBI taxonomy): Eukaryota > Viridiplantae > Streptophyta > Magnoliopsida > Ranunculales > Papaveraceae > Papaver > Papaver californicum. The sequence goes on along the minus strand of JAJJMC010025396.1, from coordinate 8,355,749 downwards.
AATAATTCGATTTGATTATGACTGGCCCTTTGTTCTCTTCTTATTTCATTCATTTCTTTCATCAGATTTTGAAGATAATTTACATCATTTCTTGAATTCTCATGATGTGACGACTGATTTTGAGATATGGTATTTGGTGTTAATTCATGGATAGGTGAATGATTTCCTTCATCACTCTGTTGTTGTTCTGGCTCACTCTCTCCTTCCCTTTGTCTGTAACTTTGTCTGTCGTTACTTTCTTGATTTCCAGAGCCTGCTTCTTGAGACATATTTCTTCTGGATTCTTTGTTTCTTGATTATTTCCTTTTTTCCCTTGAATTCTAATGATCTTTTAAAAGTTAGCCATATAATTTCTCAACAGGTTATTTAATAAAGAAAGTGACAGGAACTAGTTTTCTGATCTTCTAAAAATCTATCTATACTTTTAGTAAAATAATTTGTATTATTTACCATGAATCTTTTAAAACGCATATAATAGGAAATCAAACATTTAAACAGATCCATTCAAACTTAAAAGTTTTTCTTTTCAATGACATACAATTTCCATTTTTCATATCACATAAAGGTTATTATGCAAAAGAAATCACTTGCTGGCTAAAGTTAAACTAAGCCAAAATGTTGCATAAAACTATCAAATTCTTTATACTAAATTTCTTTACTTTTGAAATACATATATAACAGATAAATCCATTTTTCATGAACAGGTAGGATAAATCCTTTAACACATTCACTGTTTCTAGCGCCAAATTGTTTATGCCAAAATTCCCATTGACATCAACAACCAATGATTTGATGAAAAACAGTAAATAGAAAGATTTTAACTAACATTTTGATACACAGAAACCTCTTTAAAATCAATTAATGAGAATGGTTTCAATTAACCATTTATTTACAAATCAAATATATGATCAAATTACATTTTCAAATTCGTAATCTTTTTAAGTACCCAAGATGAATCATGATCAAGAAACTTTTAAATTGTATATTACGCAAAGAATACATACCTAATAATCTTTTTTCTTCTTCTCCGATTACTCTTCCTTAACATATTTTTCTCTTAATTTTCCGACCCCTTCTCTGTTGAATGCTCTCTTCTATTTATAGATTATCTAATGAGTCCCTCTTGTCTCGATACCCTTTTTCGTTCTCCTTATTATCTTTGGATCGGGATGATTGTACGGTTGACAGGTCATGCTTTTTGCTTTTTGGTCCGTTACCTTGTATGATTAACACGTACTCTTCGTTCTTTGAGAATCAGCTTTGTCCCGATCATATGTGTCAAGTATGTGGTAAAAGTAATTATTGTCTTACTTTCCTGCTCCACGTTCATTATTACTCTTACTTTCCCGTTCCTCATTCATCATTACTCCTACTTTCCAATTCCTCATTCATCATTACTCCTACTTTCCCGTTCAATAAGCATTTAATGCTATCTGTTTCGATCAGTGTGATATTACTTTCCCGATCTTATGTGTCAAACATGCAGGGATTTACTCAGTCTTTCACATCTGTCCTTTTTCGATCCTTTGATACGGTTTTGATTGTGTGCTTCTCATTCTTCTTAGTACCACTGACTCCTTCGTTAATCGTCTTACACGTGTCGTCTTCCTTTTATTTCCCAACACTTCTCTCAAGGTCGTTCGTAATGAGTCATGGAGAAACTCATGACGGTGGGTATCAATAAATTTTTGGCGAGTGTCTAATTCTGTCATTACGAAGGATACCAAAACAGATCTCTTACACATGCTCGAGTAATACACGCGTTACGTAAGAAAGGCTTGATCTCTTTTTCATGTTCTGTCCAAGATCTGCCTCTCTACTTCGTATACTTTTGTTTAATCAATCACAACTAAGAAATAATTTCAACGGAAAATAATTTTTATAGAGAAAACAAACGAAAATTCTCTTTGACTAACTACCACAACAGTCATTTTCTCTCGATTGTAATTAAGGGCTGGGATGTTGTTGAAATTCAATAAAAACTCACGACCGTTGCTATACCAACCAAGAGACTTCCTTCTTCTATTGATGTCGGTTACTCTCCAAACAAAACTCATTTTCCGATGTTATGTAAATTTAATTTCACCAAGCAACGCATACCCAACCAGTACTGTTTTTGCATATATATATATATATATAAAGGGGCATATAGAAGTAACAAATCCATCAAGAAAAAATGAAATGGAGATGTGGTACAACTACTCCAGACAGCAGTACCAATACAGTCACATCACATGGAATGCATGAATGTAATTTTTTACTTTTCTTGATTTTTTGATAAAAAATAAGGTACCACCACCCCAAGCCAAGCTGGTGCTTGTGTGCCCAACTAAATCTTGCAAATTGCGGGAATAGTTAATCTATTAGAGTGAGTATCATGACTCAAGAGTCGAAGGCAATCCCTAACTAAAAATAGCAATGCGCATCCCTTTTTTTTTCTTTTCAAAGGTAAGTGCGAGTACATTTTTGTGCACATTTCTTGTAAGTCAAGAGTGATCAGTTGACATGTTCATCTTTAAATGACGGATGATCCATTACTACGCGTGCTGAGATCTAATCTTTTGTTACATAGTTTCCGAAATTACAATATCAGTAAAAAAATTATTTTATACGGTGTGTTTAATTATAAAAATAGAAAGACGAAAATAGTGAAGTCTGTCCGTCCCTCTTTTAAAACCAATGGTAACCACCATCAGTTCTTCGTAAATCTCTCTCTGGTCATCTGTCTTTGTATTTGGGGTGGGTAGGGGGATATCCACCAATAATTATCTCTTTCCTTAATTCTCTCAACACATATATAAATTTCTCACATCCTCCCTCTCATTCTCCTTTAGATCTGGATCCCAAAACATTGTAAGTCAATTCCGTTTCTTCTCATTCTCAATTAGATCTCTATTTTTCTAGATTTAATCTCTATATATCTCCTTGTTATTATTGTAAGTATTTAAATTCGTTTTTCTTATGATTGTATCTTATTCGTTGTTTGGATTGATCCGTTTGCTCACAAGTTTTTTTTTTTTTGTGTGTGTGTGTGATCGGAATACAGTAACTGCTTAGCTCTGTACATTAATTTGATTTGGATCGGATATGTGGATCTAATTCTGTTTGTCTAATAATTTCGTCGTGTAGCTAAAGTAGGGTTCTAAGGAGATTGAATTTAGTGGTTTGTTTGCAAAATCGTTTTTTTTTGGGTGGTCGGTAGTGATTATTTTAATTTGGTTGGAGAATTTGTCACTTAAAGAAGTTGAATTGTATATGATCTCTTGGATGTTAATGTGAAATTTTGTACTCTTGTGAATTTCATGCTCTTTTTTTGTGTCAGTGAGGTGTGGAAAATCGAGATCATTGGTTAGGTAGTAAAATTTTCTTTTAGAAAACACGCTTTCCCAAAATAAACAGATATCCTAATGTGGATATGACCTTTTATTAACAATTACAGTACTATTTTTGTTATGTGATGTTTGGTTTAAAGTTGGTAACTTTGATCTTGGTTATTACTTAATTCAATAATGTTTTATTCTGAAACATATTGCTGCGTTTTAATCTGCAGAGACTGACTGATAAATATGGCGAATTACACACCAAAAAACATCCTCATCACTGGTGCTGCTGGTTTCATTGCATCACATGTAGCCAATAGGCTAATCAGGAATTATCCTGATTATAAGATTGTCGTCCTTGACAAACTCGATTACTGTTCAAATCTCAAGAACTTACTCTCTTCTCGGTCATCAGCTAACTTTAAGTTTGTTAAGGGAGACATTGGAAGTGCTGATCTGGTCAACTTCCTTCTTATTACTGAGTCTATTGATACAATTATGCACTTTGCTGCCCAGACTCACGTTGACAATTCTTTCGGGAACAGCTTCGAGTTCACCAAGAACAACATCTATGGAACCCATGTTCTTCTAGAAGCTTGTAAGGTTACTGGCCAGATCAGAAGATTCATCCACGTGAGCACAGATGAGGTTTATGGAGAGACAGACGAAGATGCAGTCGTGGGAAATCATGAGGCTTCTCAGCTTCTCCCAACCAACCCATACTCTGCAACTAAGGCTGGAGCAGAAATGCTTGTGATGGCTTACGGGAGGTCATATGGTTTACCTGTCATAACCACCAGAGGAAACAATGTTTATGGGCCGAATCAGTTCCCTGAGAAATTGATTCCAAAGCTCATCCTATTGGCGATGAAAGGCAAACCACTTCCGATTCATGGGGATGGATCCAACGTGCGGAGTTATCTTTACTGTGAAGATGTTGCTGAGGCTTTTGAGGTTGTTCTTCATAAAGGAGAAATTGGCCATGTCTACAACATTGGCACTAAGAAGGAAAGAAGAGTGATTGATGTTGTCAAGGATGTGTGCCAACTCTTCTCTCTTGATCCAGAGGCAGTTATCAAGTTTGTGGAGAATAGGCCATTCAATGACCAAAGGTACTTCTTGGATGATCAGAAGCTGAAGAATTTGGGCTGGTCAGAACGAACTTCATGGGAAGAAGGTTTGAAAAAGACTATGGATTGGTACTTGAAGAATCCTGATTGGTGGGGTGATGTTTCTGGAGCATTGTTGCCTCATCCAAGGATGTTGATGATGCCTGGGATTGAGAGATTTTGTGATGGGTCTGAAGATAGCAATGGTGTCTCCTCCAATGCAGACAGCCTTGTTCAGAATAAAATGGTGGATCCAGTTCAAAAGACCACCAACGGTCCCACTTCAAAACCATCTTTGAAGTTCTTGATATATGGTAGAACAGGGTGGATCGGGGGTCTTCTTGGCCAGATCTGTGAGAAACAGGGTATAGCATATGAGTACGGAAGCGGGCGTCTGGAGGAAAGGTCCACGCTGGTGGCCGATATTCAGAAGATCAAGCCTACTCATGTTTTCAATGCCGCAGGTGTGACTGGTCGACCCAATGTTGACTGGTGCGAGGATCACAGAACTGAGACCATAAAAACCAATGTTACTGGTACCTTGACCTTGGCAGATGTTTGTAGACAGAATGGATTGCTGATGATGAACTTTGCTACTGGCTGTATTTTTGAATATGATGCTGAACACCCAGAAGGATCAGGTATCGGATTCAAGGAGGAAGACACACCCAATTTCGCTGGTTCATTTTATTCAAAGACCAAGGCCATGGTAAATTCTGTCACCTTGTTGAGTTCTTGTTCATATTTTGATTATTTTTTTTTGTAACTGAAACATGATTTTGTTTAATGAACCAGGTCGAAGAGCTATTGAAGGAATATGACAATGTTTGCACTCTCAGAGTCCGCATGCCTATTTCCTCAGACCTTAGCAACCCACGTAACTTCATCACAAAGATCAGCCGTTACAACAAGGTTGTTAACATTCCAAACAGTATGACAGTCTTAGATGAACTTCTTCCAATTGCAGTAGAGATGGCCAAGAGGAATTTGAGGGGTATTTATAACTTTACAAACCCTGGTGTCGTGAGCCATAACGAGATCCTAGAGATGTACAAGGAATATATCAACCAAGACTTTAAGTGGAGTAACTTCACACTTGAAGAACAGGCTAAGGTAATTGTTGCCGCTAGAAGCAACAACGAGATGGATGCGTCTAAATTGAAGAATGAGTTCCCCGAGTTATTGTCAATCAAGGACTCTCTGATCAAGTATGTCTTTGAACCCAACAAGAAAACGTCTGCTTGATATCTCAAGGAATTACGACTGTCTGCATTTTGTATTAGTTTGTACTTTGTAGGGGGTAGTTATATTGCCTATATCCTACCACAAGGTGCCCACTGTTTTTCATCTTCATCAGTTAGTTTTTCTGCTCATTATTCTCTATTATTCTGATCAAGCCCTTAGAACTTAATAAACTAGGCTATTTCTGGTTGTTATCATTCCTTGTGTTTGTTAGTTAATTTGGGGGCTTGCTTATTGTTTCTTATATTGGCATGTAAGAAACCTTCATTTATAGATTCTTTATATGTTTTCAGATGAATTTGAAAGCTTTAGGGGCTGTGGTTTGTTATTTACTTGATTTTAAGTTATGGTTCTGTTTTTTGTTCTTCCTTTGTGGGATAGTGACTATTCTACACATTAAAATGGAATTTTTCAGTTGTCAATGTTGACAATTTTATTTTCATGTTCCTCGTTAAGTGTTTGGAAAGTACATGAGTTAAATGTTTATTAAGAAAATCTACATAATCATCCCATAGTGAAGTTCAGTAAGCAGTAAATGTATTTAAAAATGCAAATGGGGGATGTACTGCTTAACATGCCGAGCAGAAACCTTAACTTTGTGAATTTTTAAAGATCGAATCAAGAGAAGAGTTTGTTGAGTGTTGATTATTGTTTTTGTTTGATGGCCAACAGGTGCATAAACATGTACCTGGTCACGAACCAAAATGTCAGAATAAAATGATCCAATTGTAAATATGAGGCTCATACGTGTGATACGGTTCAAATATGTGAGTAGGATGTAGCTGAAATGATAAAAAGAAAGAACTTCAATTGGGATGCATTCGCCTCAAAAATGTTATGCTCAACTGGAATGTGATGCACGACATTTGTGCAGTTTTTCTGAAAGAGAGATCCATGCGCTTTAACAAGATCGATGTCATGCGATGAGTAGTCAACATCTACTGACATTTCCAAGAACGTCCCCAGGTGTTCGAACTGGTGGACATTTGCAGACCCTAAAATGGAGTACACTCGGATAAATCTAATCCAATGAAGAAAGAAACCTGTTATACATAGATGTAACGAATGCATTTTGTTATGTTAAATCACAGTAAAACAAAATGTTATCATCACAGCAACACGTACATTCTCTCTAAAAAATTGTGCCCAGTTGTCTGGGAGGGGAGGTGATTGGCTTCAATTCAGAAGAACTTCCTTGCGTAGGTAATGTTGGTCGTCTAAGCAAAAGTAAATGTCAAGTGCTATATTTCAAGTTGTTATTGGTCACTCATTTCTTCCTTTGCTTCCACACTATCAGGAATACCATACCTTCCTTTTGTAATTTTATCAGTCCATTATTCTTTCTCAGTTTTTCTTCCTTCGCAAAAATGCTCCCGAAGGTAAAAATAAACGTTAGTATTTTCTTCCTTGACATGTGATATATGAGTTATAATGATGTTCATGTGAACCAAAACATAGAGTCTAAAACTTAATCAATTTTCTTCATGGGTATTTTGGAAGATCCTGAAATTAGAGGGTATCCCTTTTTCAAACTGTTCCGCTTTACTTAATATTCCACCATGAAAAAAAAAACACCTTGTGAAATGTCTATTTCAAATACCAAAGAGAGTTTGAGCTCACTACCAAGGTTCAAATTTACTAAGATATTAGAATAGGTCTCACGGATACACCAGAAGAAGAAGTTTTCCGTATCATTCTCTTTTGAAAAAATATTCCAATAGAATAAATATGAACCTGTTAGATGAATACACATAGTCATTTCAGTTGCGAAATCCAGCTTGCGGAACATTCATAAACTCATAATCCAAAATCTGCTCTCACATACATGTACAATTGGAATCCTTAACCAACCACTGGAAACAATTTCATCTAGGGTAATCATAATAGTGCCTAAACTCATCGATGCGTCACAGTTTTACAATCACTGTCAACTAACATAAATCTTAAATCTGATTGTTGGCTATTAACCTGTTACTGATATATTAGATGTTAATAGTTCAAAATATGCAAATAGCATAGTCACTGAAGCACACAAAAATTATCAACTTTTTTGATGCACAGTAAAAAAGAAGTTATGTACAAACAATAGGGACTTAAAGAGCACTAAAAGCAGATACCTATCACGATAGTTACCTACTCAGACTTGTAGGCAAGACCTGAACACCTAGAGAGGTTCTTGGAAATGTCATTAGTTTCTCATTGATTTCCATGAGTTTTCCTTTTTCTGAACCAGAACTGCTAAGAACAACTTTCTCCAAAACCACGCCATTCTTCAATAAAAATTTCAAAAAATTGAGCTCATTTCCGTGTCCTCGCATGCATTGAATGTCAACGAACTTGAGATTTTGCAGCCTGCATGACAGCGACGACTCTTCATCCCAATCTTCTCTATCACTTTCTGAATCAAATGTTTTCTATACCAAAAATAAAATATAATCATATTAACCACAAAAGAGTTCTTACGCACAAAACCTCTTTGCAGAAAATTCATATAAAAAAATCAAAAAGAAAAATGATGGACACCTCGTCAGAACATAGATACAGTAAGCTCATATAAGGGTTTCTTAACAATGAAATAGTTAAACGCTTGAAAGAAGGAACATTCATCACGAGACTAAGTTCTGCTTTTGGTTTTTTCTGCTTTTGGTTTTGGTATCTTCGACATGGGTTTCATTTCTAGCCTACCCCAACTTATTTGAGACTAAAGGCTCGGTTATTGTTGTTGTTGTGGTACATATGAGACTAGTTCCGAGAATTATATTCTTACAACTGTATACAATCATCTCAATGTTGTTTCTGATAACTAGCTAATGGGTTTAATTTCCACACTGAAGATTATAAACACATGGTAATAGGTAAGACTAAAATTATGGACAAAATCAACCTTTTTAAAGATGATAAATATAAAAAGAAAGAGTTTGGTCATTACCCGTTTCAATACGATGCAAAGAGATTGTACAAGTGGAGAATTCCTCAGTAAGTGTGTTACTGAATGAAGGCAGCTTCTTGAAAGGCACGTTTTCAGCTTCAAATGTTGTACGTTAAGGGACAAATGAGAATGACTATCTAATAAGTCAGGCGCTTCTGAAAGGACCTTTACACACAAAAAAGACAAACATTCATAAGCATGATGTCTTAGTAACAAGGTTGAAACCATAGAAATAAAATTGTTGAAAAAGGAGAATGTCCTAGTCCTAGAGGAGATGTAAGATGAAAACTCTGATGTCGAATGACATGGGATTTCAAATGGTGATGTGTCATGAATGTGATCCGGACTTAATCTTTTTCCTTCCATATGGCAAACCACTTATCACCCACTTTTCAAATTACAAATTTGGTGATTCACTGAAAAGCATGTTAAGTTCAACTGAAACAGTAATGAACAGATTGTAAAACCATCCATCACTTTGAGTCTGAGTGTGTATGTTCTGAAACCCTACTTTATTAGTTATTAGGTTTATGTAAAAGTAAAATTAAGAAATTTAAGCATGTATAATCACAAATATGATAAGCAATCATACCTTAAGAAAACTAGCTGAAAGTTTCAGATATATCACATTGCGCAACGCTCCTAAAAGGCTCATCATACCCTTAGCATATGGTTTTTTCTTCTCTGCTGAAAGCCCTGACCAGTATTTGATGTCTTCAACCTCGTCTTCATCGCTATCTTCATCATCATCCTCATCCTCATCCTCATCCTCATCTTCATCTTCACTCCCCTCCTCCTCCTCATAACCATCAGAGACTTCATCCTCATTCTGGTCATCCTCATATTCATATACATCTTCATCCTCTTCTTCATCCTCATATTCATCTTCACTCTCATCCTCATCTTCATCTTCACTCTCTTCGTCATCATCATACTCATAATCCTTATCTCCATAACCGTAGTTGTCTACTTTTATCTTCATGTTAATATCAGCAGTAAGTAGAGAAGAAAGATTCCCCAGAGTATAATCTTTGAATATGATATCTTTGCAGATGAAGGTTACAAGGTTCGGTGCATATAACTTCACAATCCTGGCCTCATTACGATAACATGGCTCGGAATAATCTAATTTTAAATACTTAAGTTTGACAGAATATATATTAAGTCTAATGCTAGAATCTAGAACCGTTAAAGATTCAAGAAGTGGACAATTTGAGAAAAACCTATCAGTCAATTTATCATCATTAAAAGAAACTCCTTCGAGCTTCAGAAATTGAAGTCTAGGTAAACCCATTACACTAGGTAATTCAATACCTCCATAATACGTTCCACCCATTTTCAATTCCAACTTCATCAACGATTTACACGTGAACAAGCAAGTAGGTAGCTTAACTTTCATAGAAACATCGGCAATATCAACATATAATTCTCGAACATTACAGGTTACAAGAGCAAGAATCCATGTTAAAAAAGAATTATCTAAATCGCCTTCAATTTCATCAGCACAAACAAGATGAAACCTCATTATATTGGTTCTATCACGAAAAACGAATACCCTGTCTATAAAATGAATAAATGAATTGAATTCATCACCTGATTCGTCGTATATATCTGAGTTGAAGTTAAGAGTAGGCACTGATTTCCAGATATATCTCCAAGTTCTTGATAAAAGACTGGTATGAATCACATATTTCGTGTCCAGAAAAGAAAGTATGTGATGAATAAGGGATTCTGGCAGTTTACTTAATCTATCTTCACCATTTAAAATTGGAAATCTTATTGTCTCCATTGAATGAGCTCAATTCGAAAGAGGAAAAGGGAAGTCTAGATTTCCTTGTAACCCTAAATGAAAATTAGTTAATCAGACCGATCGAAAAATCGATAGTTACAGTGTGGGGAACCCAAACCCGCCTAATTTATTTTCTCCCCTCGTTTCTGCACTATAAAGGGCTTTTGTTTTGTTTTTTTTAATAGGAACGGAGTTCATTAAAATGAAAGAAATTACATATTTTGGTCTTTGCTGAATCAGTACTTGAGTCCATAGCTTGGCCAACCCAAAGCTCACAAGCTGAGTTCTAGAAAACTTAGCTATAGAATTCAGTATATGGTTTGCATCAATGTAGTTAATCTCGAATCTCGGTCTTGTCGTGGCCGGGTCCTTGACACCTTAATAACGATATCGGGAAGATTATCGGTGACATATCGGAAGTCCTAAATCTTATATCCAACTATTTTCAACTATCTTCGAATTTTCAACAAGCATATACCTTGAATATCGGACAAATCTCGGCCGAATCTCGGTCATATCGGACGAATCACGGCTGATATTCACGTTGAAATCTCGGTCAGCGCAATCTCGGATATCGTCAAGGTATTCTTCCGATACCTTGAAAAGCGGCGATATCTCGGCCGTAACGGCCGAGATTGACCACATTGGTTTGCATCCATGTGAACATAGGAGTATTTCCGATATTCTATAGAATCAAAAATAATTAAGCATCATTAATTAAATTAACTGTAGTCTATTTCACTTATGATTGTTTGATATTCAAAGCATTGGTCACATTCTCCTCCATCCCATATATCTTGCCCTGATAACAACTTCTAGTAATGCTGCTGCCTCCGCATGTTCAGGGTTTATGATTCTCCAAGATCTCCCTCGCATTTCATTGCAGTTACATGTAGCATTTCTACACATTAGTCCCATTGTAGAAAATACATTATTATCAATATATGACACATCAAAGTTTCTCTTGACTATAGAGTTATCTAGAGGAGTCTATTTTTGAATTTGTTTAGGCTTCTTATTATGAGATGTATTGGATCTGACATTATTTAAAGTCCATTCTTTCTCTGATTCACAATATTTTTTGTCACCTCTATTTCATTTACCTGCACCTTTTCAAAGACTTTGGCACATCTACATTTCCAAATATGCCAAGTAATGAAACATACAGTTTGGAATATATTCCTGTCAATCTGCATTTGAGGGTCATTTATCTTAAATAAGAAACACAACCAATAATGCAAATCAAAAGTAAGAAACCTGGAGGAAAGAAAACTATCAACAACATCCCAATTTTTTCTGGATATATCACATTCAATTATTAAATATTGCATAAAATCAACACCAATACCACACAAAGTACAAGTGATATCACTCTGATACAAAAACCTATCCATGCTAGTCTTAGTGGAATTATAATTGTGGATGCACTTTCAAATGAAATGTTGAACTCTATGGGGGTAATTTCTGTTTCCAAATGGATTTCCAACCTATTTTCAGATTGTTTCTAGTTGGGCAGTGATCTAGATTATCTTCAAGGATTACTCTACAGGCAGACTTGACAAAGAAAGTACCATTATACAATGGTTCCCATCTTAATATGTCCTTTCCACTTAAAGGAATTATGATATTCATGATATTAGTGACAATGGCAGGATCAAAAAGAGCTTCCAATATGTCATATTTCCAATGCTTATTTTCTTTATTAATCAACCGCTCAACATACTTAATATTAGCAGAAAGTAATTGATAAATTGGTGGACTATGCATATTTGGAATCCAGTTATCTTTCCATATATGCAAAGTCTCACCATCACCAATCTCCCAGATATAGTTTTTTCTGACATTGTCTCGTCCCATATAGATTTCATTCCATATCCAAGAGCCCTGTTTATTCATATTATCAATTAGAAGATTAGAATTTTCAAAATATTTGCATTTCAAAATTGTAGCCCATAAATCATTCGGTCGTTCAATCAATCTCCAAGCCAGTTTGGCTAGAAGTTTTTTATTAAGAACATCAGTTCTTTTAATGTTTAAGCCTCCAAAATATCTTGGGAGAGCAATTGATGTGTGTCGTACCACGTCAAAATTACTTTATCAAAATATGGATTAAATACGAGGCAAGAAAGAATTCGATCCCATGGAGAGGACTTAGATTCACTAGTACAAATTTGGGCTTACGTGACAGTTCAAAATCCTTAATCGCGACAATTCACGAATTAACTGTCACAAAAGAATAAGCTACGAGATATAAGCGACATTTTCTTATCAAAACTCACACTAATAATGGTACAAAATCGTGACAGTTTATTAACTGTTACTTAATAATTATATGATGACAGTTTTTATAGAAAAATATTAGTGTACATTGATATATAATAACAATTATAAACTGTTACTATTCTTAAGATATTCTAACTGTTTTATATAAGAACTGTTATAAAAGTGTATATCTATAGATGACTGTTTCTTTTAATTATCGTCACTTTTATTTATAGTGACAGTTTTGATCCAGAACAACTGTTATACATATAATTTATCATAAAATATTCTCAAACATACGATTGTTAGTTTTAGTTCTTAGTTAGTTTTAGTTTTAGTAGTGGGTCTCCTCGCCTCTCATCTCATTTAACTTAAAAGAAGATTTCTCACCCAAAAAAATCTGGCAAATCCCATCTCAAGATTTCTCACCCAAAAAAATCAGGCAAATCCCATCTCTCTCTTCTCTTGATTTTTTCTCTTACCAAAATCTGGGTTTGCTTCAATCAACACAAAACAACTTTGTTGTTAGGTTAGGGTAAAGGAAAAGAGGATTTTCATTTACTCTTAGGTATTTTAGATCTAGGTTTTATATGCTCTAAATCTCCGAACCTTTTTTTGTCCAATAAGTATGTTGCATCAGTAAACTGTGGGTATTCAAAGTTTGGAGTTTTGTGATGCAATCATCACAGTGAACACTCTTATCACTCTCAATTTCACCGCGAACTCACACCATGATCCCTTTCTCTCCCATCTTTAATTTCAGTTTTCCCCTAAAAGGTCCCCATCTTATCAATTTTCTATTTACAAAGAAAATCCATTTGATCCTGAGATAGTAATGTCTTCGATTGATAATCTAGGGTTGAACATTCAATTTCGATTGGAAGGTAATTAATTTGTTTCTTAGTTTCCCAGATCTAATTTTAGGGTTCAATCACTGGGTTTTGTAACTGATTTGGCAAAGAAAGAAGTCTGATTAAGTTTTACCATTTTGTTTTTAGGATTTGATGCAAAGAAAGAAAGAATGGAGATTGTGATTGGTTCAAAAGATGTTGCTGCTACAAAAGTGAGTTGATTATATTCTCCTTCATAAATCAGACCATTATTATAGTTGAACGGGAAAAGCTACAAATTCAAATTATACATTTCGGTATTACTTTCTTACTTTGTTTCATGGTTTTTTTTTTTTAATGAATTTTAGTTGTTTGCGGAAATGACTTCGTGAATATAGAGTCAAATATTAGTTATACATGAATTTTTCAATCTGATACTAATTCTGCAGTTTAATGCACGCAATCATTATGTTGGAACTCTTGATTTTCTTTTCTTTTTTAAAGTATATTTTTAGGGTAACTTTTATAATTTGTTATTGTTTGTTTAATCTTGGCTTTTGTAAAATTAAAGTAGGTTGGACGATGGCGAGAAGATGGTAGATTCTATGAAATCACCAAAGACTAATAGCAAGACAGCCATCAAATGTTCAGTAAAGATAGTTTGTTGTTAGTGTCTACGTTCCTATTTAGTTTCTTCATAGACGATGGACTAATCAATGGATTATCTCAAGAAATCCAATTAGAGTTTAGAGATGACTTGAACTCTAAGAATTCACTCATGTCGATTCATGTCACCGGTACTAAGATTTGCATCTTCCACAAATTTAGGTGAATATATTTATTGAGCCTTTGCTAAGATTTTTGATGTCAAAGTTTTCTCCATTTTCTTTTCCGCGGTTTATTCTTGCATCCTCACACTAACCTTCTTGCTTACTAGAATCTCTCCTTCCACCATCCTCACATCCTAAGTAATAAAACACATGATTTAGATTTGCAAGTGATGTATTTTATGTAATGAGTCAACTGAAACTAAAAAATGAATTTTATTATCTTGATGTAAATACAGGTGAGAGTGAGAAAAGTAAAAGTGAGGAATGCAGGAACACCACCATAGAGTAAGAAAGAAAGAATTATATCCAGAGTTTAAAGTTGGTTGTAACAATTGTCAATTTGTATTAATTACACGAGGAACACAAAAATGAGTATGTAGTTGATGTATGATCATGTAACCACCCATTCAGTTTCCTAATCTGAAACAAGTTTATAATTTCACCAGATCTCATCTCCAGAGAGAAACAGAGTGGTAATGGCAATGGCGAGGGCAAACTCTAGCCTTGCTTATCCAGAGAGATTTTATGCAGCTGCTTCATATGTAGGATTTAACGGATCTTCTTCAGATATAACATCATTTACTTCTAAATTTCAAAATGATGTTGTTGTTTTACTCTATGGACTCTATCACCAAGTAAGAATGTAATTTATCTGTTTTTTTTTGAAGTTCTTAATTGATTTGTGGTTCTTATTCGTGAATTAGCTGTAATTTTGGTGTTAATTGTGTGAATCATGCTGGAATTGAGGAGATGCGTGTGTTGTAATCAGAATTTATGTAGATCTAGTTTTTTGAATCTAAATTAGCCTTGTCAGAGTGTTGATTGAATTAGTTTTGTAGTGTGGAGATTGTAAAAGGAATTAGATGAGGTTTGTGTTGTGTGCATTTCAAATGGTATGATTTGGTGGTTAAGTAGTTAAAGGGAAATTATGTGTTAATAGGCCATGGAAGTCTTGAAATTTGCTGAAAAATGATTTGTGTTTTCTTTTGTTGCAGGCAACAATAGGACCTTGCAATATTCCAAATCCTAGAGCTTGGAGTCCGGTGGAGTTGAGCAAATGGACGAGGTCTGTCTACATGACTTGACTTGTGAAACTATTTTGATTCTTTATAGGCCTTTCTCTAACTTATATCTAATTTGTATATACTGGAAATAGTTGCATTGCAAATTCTATTTGATTTTTTTTGTATTCTGCGTTTTTCGGAGAATTGCAAGAGTTTTTGATGTTACCACACAAGTTCATATGATGAAGCATGAATGGGAAAGTCTGTTGGTTTATTGGGTTGGAAATATCATATCCAAGATATTCGATGGTCTTTTTGCCTTTTTCATTATTCCTGCAACTTTTAGTTTAGACTTCATTGTCAGGCTCTAGTTTGACCTTTAAATCTGGCGAGGCTTTGAAATTGAACTTAGACCACAAGTCGTCTGTCAAATATAACCTGGTTCAGTTTTTTTCAGTTCATAACAAGGAACACTTCTACCATGTGTAATTGAATGAGAGTCAGAAAGCACATAGTTTGAAAGGAAGTTTTCTGAACAAGAAGGGGCTTAGTAGATTTTCGCCACTTTAATGTTATGCTGAAAGTTGAAAACAAAATGTTATTCTAGATGTTGGTTTCTTAGTAATCCTTGAACTGTTATATGATGTGTCCCAATATAGTAGCGTTATTGGTCACCTGAAACAGATCACTGGTTAGATTTCATGACCATCATGGATAGTGTGAAACAGAATTGAAGATGATAGCAAAGTATTGAATACATCTAATTCACCACTGGATTAGTTCTCTTGATCTGTTGCATCTAATAGCTGTTAAGCGGTTACCAGTTGCATTTTTATTCTTACTCTTCAAGAGGTTATATGCAGTTGATTCCCTTGGAATCATTATGTAACATGAGAGTTATAACTCCTTCCATACATATAATATGTAGAAGACTCTTGAGATTTACTGGAAGAACGATTTTTCTGCAGTATCTGTAGAATATTTCTGCTTGCATCTCTTTTTTGAGTTTTTCTATTTCTTGTTATCGATTAATCTAAATTCTTAAATTCGATAGCTCAATTATTCATGTACTGGTTAAATATATGGCCTATTCTTATATTTGGAAAAGTGCAGGTTTTGAATTTGAGAAGCTTGGCATGGTCCAAGGTAGATATCAAGTCAGGGACCGAGCCTCTGGAATCATTGTCTCCAACTCCTTTGGATCCTTGTGCCGTACATTCCTTGGTAGGCGTAAAATGAATTTGGTTAACTATCTGGAATCTGGAAGCAAAGGATCATCAGGACCCCTCTTTCATTGAATTAATAAGCTCAGTTGTTCATCACTAGGTACCATGGGAAAATAAGCTTCTATCTGTGGTTGGGCGTACCAAAAACCCTTATGAATCCGTCACATGTGAAGTTCATGCGTCTTTTTTTATTTAGCTGTATTTATTTCCACATGGCGCTAATCTTTGTATTATCTTGTCCCTGCAGTGAAGGCATTTGATTTGCAGACGAGGACTTGGTCAACATTAAAGACTTACGGAAAGGCACCGGTATTAATTATGTCTTTTGAATTAGGATTTGATAAAGATGGTCATGATATTTTTTATGGATGGTCTCTTTCTGGTTTTCAAGTCATTTTTGGCTTGATAGGGTTAATGACAGGTAGACATGTCTTGATAGATTACGTATTAGTTTGGAACTAGATAGATGTGTAGTTGTCATAACTGTTATACCTCTTGCTACAAAGAAAGCCAGATCAATTCCATACAACCTACCATCAGAGTAGTAGATTAAAGTGTTTCATAGTAATTACATTTTGTCAATGACGATACCTCAGTCTGAAGATCGATTCTGTTTATATGAACGGTCATAAAGACCGTAGAATTCCTTGGAACTTCTATTTCATGGAAAAGTTAACTGCCCGTTTTTAAGTTATCACTTTTAAGAAATTCATATGCTTAATTTACAGAGCTGCTTCTGACATTGAAACATCCTGACACATTGCGTTTTCCTTTCCAGGCCTCACGTGGAGGTTAGTGAGTAACGCGTGTTGGGAAAAGTTTAGTAATGTTTGGGGGTCAAAACGCAAAGAGAAATCTCTTTAATGATCTACATATTCTTGACCTTGAAAGCCTGACTAGGGATGATGTTGATGCCGTGTAAGAGACTTGGTGGAACTTCTATGCAGTAAACTTATTACTTGGGGCATTCTCCTGTGCCACCTTGGTAGCTCACAAACAAAGGTCCTGTGTACCAGCTATGTACGAATCATACTCAATAACTTTACTAACTTTCTTAGTTGCAAGAGTACTTTGCTTTAAAGTTTTTTCTTACAGTATATTATAAAGTCAAAGTCTTCTTAGTATTACAATAGTTTACTATGAAGATTCCTACCCTTGCAGTGCTAATAACTTAATTAGTCTGAGTCTTAGTCTACTAAAAGCATAGGAACAGTCAACTCTTATGTTGCAAGGTTCCACCCCAACCAGTAATAAGCACTAAACTGAACTCTATAAGGATAGACTGGGTGATTACTCACACACTAACAAAATCGATAGGTGTTTAGGATATGAAAACATCCTTCCCTTTGTGCCCGACCCATTGAGTAAATAGAACGAGAATTGTAAAAAAAATTTATCACGTTTTTCTCTTTATGAGTTGTCTCAATTATGATCATGAAAATTCGTAGAATGTGTGGTTGCATCCATGAAAATGTAATACAGAGTACGTCATGATATAAAAAAAGAGTAGCACTTTATATGGTAATCAGCTTTATTCTATTAGTATTAGGGTTAGTTAACACATTTTTATATTCAGAATACAAGTCTTTGGCCTAAATTAATCCTTTATTCACAAATTATTAATTCTACATAAACGTAGCTAAGTTGGAGAACTAGGCGAATAGGAGTAGATGTCATCAGAAGACCTGTGACCCACTTCAATTGATTAGTACAGTGCCATTTTATCTCGAGAACACTAACATTTTTTTTTTATTATTAATCTTTTATCTTTGCTGATTTGTGGATCTCATTTTACTTTATAATGCTGTAGGGGGGTACCTCCTTCTCCGAGGTCTGACCATGTTGTTGCAGTACATGCAGAACGCTACTTGCTTATCTTCGGTGGGGGGTCACATGCTACATGCTTCAGTGACTTGCATGTACTTGGCATGCAGACTGTAAGTGAGATCGTTTTCTTTCTCTTATTTAAATTTTTGTTCAGAGATGCTTGTCAAGATGTATTAAAAGAGAGAATATTCATTTATATCAATGATATGGTTGTTGTAGATGGAATGGTCAAAACCAACACAGAAGGGTGAACTTCCAACTCCACGAGGGTCATGCTGGTGTAACTGTGGGAGAAAACTGGTTTATCGTTGGTGGAGGTGATAATAAAAGTGGTATGTAACTTTGAAGTTGCATTGAAATTTGAAATTTTTTGTAAAACTTCTTGTTGTATTTTGTGTCGTATATTCTACTAGTTCATTATTTTGTGTTTCAGAAATTCAGGTTTTGATATTTAATTTTAGGTGTCTCGGAAACTATTGTGTTCAACATGTTGACACTTGTTTGGTCAGTTTTGACCACTGTCCAAGGGCGAGTTCCTATGGCAAGTGAGGTAATTTTTTATTTCCAGAATTATTGCTCATGTTCCATGTATGGTATATAACTATATATATATATCTGTATTTATTTCTTATTTATAGATTTTAGTGTATAAAAATTTACGCTTTAACATTGTAGGCTGTTTTTTAAAACTCTTATAACATTCAAGGACTGAATGTTAGTTTGCCATGTATAGAGTGTCTTGTTTAGCATTGTGAAAAGATGTTGAATGAGAGAAATAAGAATGTAATAATACTATAATAGTGGGTAATTTTCTTATAACATCACAATAGTTATTGTTGCTTGCAACTAGCCAAAAAATTCACAACAAATTTGTTCTAGTACAGGGGCTGAGTATAGTTCTGAGCTCCTGAAATGATGAAGATGTTCTTGTGTCTTTTGGAGGATACAACGGGAGTTACAGCAATGAGGTAGAAGAGAATTACAATTTTTTTTATTAATTACGATTTTTTCTTATTGTTATTGTTATTGTTATTATATTTTTTTTATTTTATACATATCTTCTAACCTAAATTTTTCATTGTTTTAGACAGAAAACTTCTAACCTAAATTTCTATTCTTAAATTCATTATCTCGTGTTAGGTTAATGTTCTTAAACCTAGTCGTAAATCAGAAACGCAATCAAAGATCGCAGAAGAGAATCCTATGCCTGAAAGTGTTGCACCCCAACAGAATGGGACAAGTGTTACCAGGGGTTCGGAGTACGACCATGAAGCAGGTATAGAATGAAAAGTAAGGGAAATCGTCATGGACAATGCTGATGTGGAGGTAACATGATGTAGCATAATATTTTTAATTTTGTTAGTTCCTGCAACAAACTCCCACATTCATACATGGCATCTCATGACAACATGGCCATATGTTTTCGGATTTTAGAGATGAATGTGGTTCCTTTTATACAACAAGATGGAAGCAAGGAAACTAGTGAGCAATATATAGAAGCACTTAAGTCAGAGAATGAAGAAATTGAAGCAGAAATTGCTAAAGAGAAGTTGGAATCCCTTCAACTTAAGTAAGAGTTGGTCGAAGCCGAGACACGAAACACAGACATTACTAAGGCAAACATATCTATTTTCTTGCTGATGGCTGAATTCTTGTATTTTTTTCTGTTTCTCCATTCTAAGAAAGCACAAAAAATACCTTGGACAAGATACATAATGCTCTTTTCTTTCTTTGATTACTTAATTTGGTATGTTCAGTTGTATGCATTGTTTTAGATTGTATCATTGTGTTAAATCTTGAATTGTATATATAACAATGTATTTACAAAATATAATTGTTTTTTAGCTCTATCTTTCAATTTAAAGTATCATCAATTACTGTAACACTAACTCACTGCAAAAATCTAATTATATAATGATTGTTGTATGCAAAATATGTTACTGAAATGGGTGTACGATGACAGTTTTATAGAAGATGTGTGATGGAAGAGGGTTTACAATGATAGTTCTATTTAAAAGATCGTTGTAAGTAGTCAACTATGACAGTTTTATGAAGAAACTGCTACCTTCGTACAAGAAATTGAGTTTTTCATGACAGTTTCATTAATAAAATGATATAGTAAATTCTCAACTATGACAGGTTTATGTTACAGTAACTTGTCAATAATGAGAGGTTTATGAAAAAACTGTCATCTTAGTCTAAGAAGTTAAGTTTTTAATGACAGTTTTGTTTAGAAAATGTTATGGTAAGTAGTAACAATGACAGGGTTATGGAGAAACTGTCACCTTAGTAAAAAAAATTAAGTTACTAATGACAGTTTATTTAGAAAATTTTATTGTATGTTGTCAACAACGACGGGTTTATGAAAAAACTGATACTTATAGTTATGATTCCGTGACAGTTTCTTATAGACCCTTTCGTAACATAGGCTTTAATGAAACTGCAATTATTTTTCAAAACTGTCACATAAATATTTTGGTGACAGTTTTTAACTGTCACAAAAGTCTATTTTTGTACTAGTGATATTGTTATTCAATTCCAAAATCTTATGTAAACAGGGGAAATTTCAGATTCAACAACATGTACAATCGACAGAATTCAAGGTTAGAGGATACACATTGCTATATTTACCATAGTTTTATGCTTATTGTCTAGCCTACATATTGATGGGATTCCTTTTATCTCCACTCCAAGGTTAAATAAGAAAAGAGAAAGAAGCAATATCACATTCCAAATACCCACATCGGATGGGACGTTCAGGATACGTGGGATTAAAAGAAACATTAGTAAGTCCCTTGTCTTATTATACACCGCATTGTAAAAGTGAGCATTGTTCCACTGATTTTGTGTTTTATTTGTCGTGTTGTGTGTGTCTCATATAAGCAGCAACTTGTAACGGTATAAGGATGTGTCCTATTACATAATACTCATATATTACCATGCATTTTCTATGTTTCCGTATAGGATGCCTTGGAATTGTTTTTGTCTCATAGGTGATGTCATAATATATGTGACTGGATGTAAACTCGTACGTGTGTTTGATAACTACCAGGCCAGAGAAGGAGGTGTTTCTGAAGATCATTTTTCCGATCGGTGCTTCATGTGGAGAAAATCACGAGAAGAGAAAGACGGAAATTTACCAGATGTATTAGTCAGGGAGGCGGTAGATAAAATTATGATAAAACTGAATAAAGTTCATGTTTTTCACTTAAGCAAGTGCGCAAAGTTTAAATCAAAATTTAACAATTTTTTGAATAAATTTTATATATAGGCCGAGATGCAAAAGAAAATTCAAGACAGAGATAAAAAGTTTGGTCATAAAGAGGATGCCATAACTCTTATGATCGTAAACGATAACGGTGGGCGTGTGGGAGGAGCTGGCTTTGGGCTGACTGCTAGCATTTACTGGAAAGATAACGGACGATCGAGAAAATACAAGAAAGACTCAATTGATAAAGTAAATGAACAGATGGAAGCTAAGGATCAACAATATGAAGAAATGAAAATTTTGGTTAACGCATTAACAGTATCCATGGAGTCGTACAGACATCCAGTACTAGCAGTTGTGGGCATGGTACTAAGAAATTCTGGGGAACAAGTAAGTGAACTGAGTTATGAGTGGATAGTGTGTGCTTAAGAGACTAAGTTTTAATTTTAATTGTTATTAACATTGTTCAACCGCACACTTGAGGAAAATCAGAAAAAGTACACCGTCATTCACGCAGGTGAAAGCTGGAGGACCTAGAAACTTCTCATCTTTAAAAAATTACGGGAAATCTGTACGAAAGAAGTCTTCTGGAAGTGGGGAAGGGTCTGTTGGATCTAAGCAGCACTCTCCTGGTACAAGAACGACAGGCCTTTCTACGTCTCCTCCTTCTACGGGGAATCTCATAATGTGTCATCCAAAGAAGTCACACCGGGAAAAGTAAATATATTTTTTCCAGACACTTAAATCTATATCGTGTTGGTGTTTTCTATATACGATGTTCATACACCATGTGTTCAGCAGGGCTTAGGATGCAAACTTTGGTTTGAAACAGAGTCTAAAATCGTTGCCACACGCATAACGTACCTGCCAAAGCCAGTAGACTTGTCTTTTGGCTCAGGAATGAAGACTACCATAGACTGCCACAACGTCCAGATTGATGAAGTTTTTGATGAAAGAACCAGGTTACGTACCCCATTTTGGGATAGAAACTTTAAAAGAAGTTGGTAATGATACTTTAATTCTTTGGCCAACAACCCATACCATCTTGAATCACAAGGTTGGTTGCTTGGCTTGTTTGTTTTATTCATAGAATATGTTTTTACATAAACCAGTCTTATCTTGTTTGTATTTAGAGGGATATGAGACAAAAATATCCTATCAACCATATGAATCGCTGATGCTAGTGAAAATTAGAGAACCTTATAGATCGATAAATTTGGTTACCTATTTGATAATAATGAGTTAGTTTTGCAGTGTGCCATAATTCAATAATTGTAAAAAAGGTACACCTTTCATTCTAAGTTGCTACTTACGTGGTTAGGAAATGATTTTATCCGTGTCTTCACTTAACCAACGCATTCACATTGGATATTGGTATATTTGTTATACGAATCCTATTTACTACTTTACTGCTGCAAGTAAGCAATCCAAAATTTGGGAAACCTACCGAGACTGTGAAATCACCAACTCTACCTAATTCAAGGAAATCTCATATTAAGACAACTAAAGCAGTTCCAAAGGTATGTATTTTTTTTAATTTTTTACTTGTATTTTAAATGTAATACCGTTTTTGATTTTTATTTTAACGGTGTTCATATGCCATATACTAATCCTATATACTACTCTGCTGCTGCAGGAAAGTCGACCAAAACCTGGCCAATTTACCGAGACTATGAAATCACCGGCTCCACCTAATCCAAGTCAATTTCATATCAAGAAACATAAAGTAGTTCCACCGGTATATATTTTTTTAATTTCGTTTTAAATCTAATACCATTTTTTATTTTTCTCTTTACAATGTTCATATGCCATATATTTCTGCAGGGTAAAAATGCATCATTTGGGGCGATAGTATGCAAACGTTCTGGATAGAGGCAAAGCTTTCAGGTGTCAGGAAATTCAACAATTACTTAGTTGGGGTATTCATAAAGTGGTGCAATGCTATAATATCTTTATTGATAAAGTAGAAAAGGGAGGTTACTGTCTATACGTACAAACTGATGGTATGGAAAAATTAGACGATACTCTTGGGAAAACGATTCCTTGGCCAAAGTCACAAGTTCTTTTAGATGATCCTACTAAGGCTAAGGTTAGTTGTTTGGCTTGTTTGCTTTGTTCGTTGAATAGTTTTTTACATAAACTAGTCTATCTAGTTTTTATTTATTAGGAAGGATATCACACAGAAATATGTAATCAACTATATGAATCACGAATGCCAGTATAAATTAGAGAACCTATATAATTCGAGATATGTGGTTACCTTCACAAGTAACTCCTGTACCTAGCAACCGCTTTAATGGATCTAAGAAGCAATCTCCTAATGTTATGCATTACTCTACCGGTATTCCCCATACTACTTCTTCAATATCTCTACAAAAGTCGCCCACATCTATGGGAGAACATCATACTACCACATCTGGAAAAGTATATTTTTTATTGCTGGCGTTTGAATCTATATTGTTAATTCTATAGTTTCCTCTCCAAATGATGTTCACATGTCGTACATTTTTGCAGCTTCGAAAATACGACTTTTGGTATAGATCTAAGAAAAACATCGTTGCTAAAGGTAGTGTTCTTCCTGATGAGGAAAACCGGAAAGTACGTGGAGAAGATCTTGCTAGTGACAACTACACTGTCTTAATTGATAAGGTTGTAGACCCAACACTCCCTTTGCCCATACCTACTAGAGAGTTTGAGACACTACAAGATGCTCATGCAAGTCAAGTGGCTTAGCCAAAAGCTAACTGTATTTTCACTGATGAGTTGAGTTTCTTAGCTTTTTAGCTTTATTTATCAAATACATTCTTTTACGTAAATCAATCTATGTGGTTTGTATAAAGAATGATATGAGACACAAATATTTTATCAACTAAATGAAACATGAATGTCAGTCTAAATTAGAGAATAAACTTACTAAATAGAGATATTGGGTTAACGATTTAACTATGGACGCTAGTTTTGCATTGTGCAGTGTTTCAATCACCATTAAAAAAGTGCAACCTTCATTTCAGTTAGTTATTGCTGGAAAATAAATTTATCCGTATCTTGATGAGAATTCACATGTCCAATTGAGGGATTTCCAATTAATGCAAATTTATACAGTTAAGGATCATATAATGGCTTAAGATACAAATAAAAAAAACTATCCTGGACACATGTGCACCAAATAGGAGTTCTCTTTTTTTTTGAGTAAAATATTGTTTATATTAAGATAAAAAATAATGATAGTAGAAAACCAAGTACAAGGCCAAATATCAAGCCCCTACAACAAATACATGGAAAAATAAAATCTAAGTTACTAACAAAATGACTAGAGTTCGCTATCCTACAAGAAGGTTTATCACAAGATCAAAGAATCATTTCCTGTTTAACTGCCATCTTACTCCAACCAATTCATGTTTAACCATTTTTTGTATGCATTGTATATCATGCTGTTTAGACTTTAGAGTCACTATCAAGTGAAAGAAATGGATAAACTTTAGCGGCATAGGCTTACAAACTAATATCAAATTCCACCACTATTTTCACATTCACATTAACCACAAAGATCCCACCTACTAAACCACTCTATCATCTTCTAATCAAAACCTTACAAACCCAAACAAAAACACCACCATCCACTTTCGACGAAAACATACAGAAGTATTTGCAATCTTAAGGTTTCATTAATTCAATCAAGATCCCTTCACAAAGGCCAACAACTCCATGGTAAAATCATCAATCAGGATCAAAAGTCCCTCTAATCTCTAACCAGCTCATTGACCAGCTGCATCTCTAATCATCAAAAAACAGTTCATTAGCGGATGGTTTAGGAGAGTAGTTAACAGAAAATAAACGCGTCATTTATTAAGAGTATTCCGTACATACACACACACACATACACACACATACACACACACACACACACACACATACACACACACACACACACATATATATATATTTAAAAAAGGACTAAAGGAAACAAAAGTATAAAAACTGTCATTTTTGGCCCTCGTGACTCTAAAATATCTAAAAGTTGGAGTTTCGTACAAAAAGGTACAAGAAATTTGAAAAATTCTACCTATGAAAGTGAATACTAAAAAAACTACATGCTTAACCACTCCCCCACACTAAACTTTACATTGTCCTTAATGTATATTGACTCATCCACTGGAAAATTCAAAGTGGGAAATTCTATAATCATATGAAAAAATAAGAAAAAGTATAACAAGAAAAAGACAAGAAATACTAAACCAATGAGTTTCCTTCCATGCAGTGCTTAGTATAAAGTCGTCAACCCGATTTTCTAGTCGCCGGTAACTCCTTATCGAGCTTCTAACAAATTAGCATGAAAATATGATTGAAGATACTTGGGTGTTTCATCTCCTCAAAGATATTGAAGTGTATGACCTCTCCATCAAACTCCACAATCAAGGTGCCATTGTGCACATCAATTAGTGTTCTAGAAATGCTCGTAAATATGGTCTACCAAACAATAAAGGTGTAGACGAGGATGAATTCTCATCACTCATGTCTAGAACATAGAAATCCCTTGGAAATATTAGCCCGTTTACCTGCACCAAAACATCTTCAACAATCTATTTCGAGTAAACGTTAGATCTACCAACAAGTTGAATAATAGTTCCAATCTTCTTAAAGGGACCAAGATTTAAAGAATCATAAATTGAAGCATGTGTAACATTAATAGATGTTCCTAGATCTAGCATAACTTTTGTAAACTTGGTTTTCCAATATTGCATGGAATAATGAAACTACCAGGATCTTTCAATTTGGGTGGGAGTTTGTTTTGAAGAAACAACGAAGCATTCTACCCCACACTCATCACTTTATTACGGGTTAGCTTGTGTCGGTTAATACACAATTCCCTTATAATCCTTTCATATCAAAAAAACTTGCTTGATTGCTTCAATGAGTGGGATGTTTACTCGAATTTTCTTAAAACATCCAAAATATCCTTATCATGTTCCACCTTCCTATTAGCTTTGGTAAACCTTCCAGGAAAAGGTAGAGGAGGAATGTATATAGAAACAAGAGGTTTAGATTTTCTTTTATATACCTGGTCAATTTGGGGAGAATCAACATTCTTATCTTCCAAAAACTAGCCCATTTTGGGTCTCCATATTGCATGTATCAGTAACTTTTGGTTGCACAAGTTGTGTACTACTTTTCAATGTAAAAGCATTAACATCCTTTATTGGGTTAACAAGAATTTGAGAAGGGAGTTTCTCACTATTTTGTATTTTCAATTGATTCAACTCACTAGCTATAGAACCAACTTGCAAGTCTTTAATTGTATTGTCGGTCATTTGAATGAAAGCTTTCATCACTTCATCCATGTTTTAATACTGATTTTGAGGTTGTTGTTGTGGCTAAATATTTTGTTAGAACCCCGTATTATGGTGAAAGAAGGATGTTGAACCTCAGCTTGCTTGTTCGCATAATTAAAGTTGGGGTGATATGTCGATTCTTGATCATAGGTGTTAGATTAAGTATCGTACCGCTGATTTGAGAAGATACCATTGACTTGCTCTACTTTCTCATAATCTTGGTGTGATGGTTTACAACCACAGCTGTAATTTGTTGCACCATTGCTGTCAGGTTGCCCATTTGTTAACGAAGATCAATAATTTCTTCAACTTTATTCTAACGACCCAAAATCTAACTAGTAATTAATTAGGAAATTAATCTAACATTGACACATTAAAGAATCTAAGCTATCATCTTAAACAATAATAATCTTATAAACGAATACCCCATCCGCTATGATATTTATAAATGGAAATCTTTCAAGTGACATGGATATTATAATGTATTGCACTTTATAAGATAAATATATACAAAAGATACATATATAAAAATGATATCAAAACGACTCTAACTCGTTAAAGCTTTAAGCTACATATCTTCACGTACACCATTTTTTACTGATAACTGAAAATTAAAGTGGAAACGAGTGAGCATATCATCCCAAACGGTGCTCAGTAGACATATAACTTTTAAGTAATCACTAACATATTTCACAGTTATAAAGAACAATAATTTAAAAGGACAATAATAAATTTAAGCACTCAACAATTAGCAAAACATCGTAGTAAAAATGTTACCCCAACCTTACCATACTCAAAGGAGAAGGTGATGCTAGAACACCACCAATCAATAGTCGTAATTCCATCCACATGAAGGGCTCAACCAAATCATGGTTCTGGAAACTACTACCAAGATCAGATCGGTAGACAAACAAATATAATATGCACACGAGTAATTCCCCCAAATAAAATATTATATATAATATTCGAGACGGGAAAGGTAGCCGCCCTACTAAATAATATTCAATCGAGGAAAGTAATCGCCCTACTATATTGATAAAATATAAATAAATAATATTGAGAAAGAGAAAGTAGCTGCCCTACTATTTAACGATATAATAATATCGAGACAGAGAACATAACCTCCCTACTAATAATATCGAGACGGAGAAAGTAGCTCCCTATTAGATGATATTTAAATGGGGAAAGTAGCCGTCCTACTCAACTTAACAACGATATGTGGGGAAAGCACAAGCACTCCTTGCGGGGAAATCACACAACATATATACACTCACCCACATCAAAGTACACACAACTAATAAAGACACATTAGGCTCGCAGATTTTTTTTTTTTTAAAGATTACAAGAAATTTAAAAGTTCTCACCTCATTTGATGACAAGTCATGCCTATCTCGAGATCCACAATCCACAAGTTCATCTTTCAAATCAATCATTGTTAATATAGACTAACTATTAATCACACAAGCACTCTACAATGTAGCCAATAGACTCACATGTCATTCATAACACAATATTATACAAGTTCACAGTTAATAGCTAAGTGATATAATTAATAATTTTAATTCTATTAATGGTTTTATAACTTGGTGTTTTTTAATTTTATCATAAATAAAAATATACTCATCTACTATGAAATAAATATTTGGTGCATTTACACCACACTTACACCATCATCTTTTTATCTCCTCTTCACCTCTTCACTTCCCCCACTACTTTGTAACCACCACCACTAGTAGTAATGGATGCATGCCCCTTAATTCTACTGTAAATACTCATATCATTTCTCTATAAATATAAAGCATTTCCTTTGTAATATGACATCAAAATAAGAATTATCTTCTTTTTTTTCCTCTACTCTTATATTTCTTTATATTTATAATACGTCATCATGCACGTAGCTCTAATCACTGAGTAATTTTTGTAATCGGTTAATATTTTTTTTTTTTGTTTTTTTTTTTAAAACAAGAATAGATTGTTTTCCCTTAATATTGTAGAAACTGAAACCTAATATCTTTTTATCAAGTTTTGTTTTGTTTTTTTAATCTAAATTTAGATGAGTACAAACATTAACATATACTTATGTAGATTTGTTATTAGTTTGTTCCATGGATCGTATGAGGTATTGTTACTTTTGTAAGATATACTAAGGTCATAAAAAAATTTGGATTATTTACAAAAGTATTTTATTTTTTTTGCTCGCAGTAACTATCACAACTATTCAAGAACATCTTCATATACCTTGATAGTCTGTTGCTAACAATTTATGCATTTGTATACGGTAGTTTCTTATTATTATTATCTGTTACCTATATTCATTTGTTACACGTTTAAAATATTTGTTTCAATTGTCAAATAATTTATATTAATAGATTAGTCAATATAATTTCGGTATATATACGTATCATTGTATATCATTACATACCATGGGTGATCAGTTTTTGTAAAATAAATGATATTTCCCTTTCTTCTTTAATATTTTCCATAGAGAAAGAAAAAAAATTCATCGAAAGATGGTTTACAGTTTCTATTCCTTTAATGAAACTGTAATCTCCAAAAATTGGTTTCATCGTGGATTTGATTACCTTTACGGTGATGAATTACATGCATGGTTCAAAGACCTCCGGCCAATTTATATTGGTATCTTTTTCCATTGGAGAATAATCATGTGATTCATATACGGTGTCTTCGTTTTTCTTTTACAAAAAACAACCAATATATTACAAAGTGGATTTTCCCTTGGCGTTGACTAAAACGACTTTTTTTATACGAAATTTATAAATCGTAGAAACTAATTGGTGTTGTTTTTCTCCATCATTTTCATGAGATGAGAGAAAATAGGTTGACACATTTTTCAAAATTATTGCTAGTATAGTGAAATTTTTTCTTCAATCCTGAAAAATGCGATGATTGGTTAAATTAAGCATTTACCATTAAATATGAAATTCTGTAATAATAAATCATGGGTTTCTATTACTAAAAAGAAATCATTCATTAACTACATAGTGGATTTTTTAAGCCAACTGGATTTGGTTTTCCCTATTGGTCCTAAAGGGATAAAATTGCAAACACTGGTGAAACAAGGAATTACAGAATTACTGAGGGATATTGAGCAATTTTTATTCATTTTTTCCTCGTCGTAGAATCTCCGAAATTCGGAATGTTCCACTTGAAACTAGAATACGGTAGGACACAAAAGATCAAAAGGTGCGCACCCGACTTGTTAGCCTTATTATTAATCCTTGTAGTGACCATATTGTTCTTGATATAATTTCTTTTGATACACAAAGTGTCTATAATTTCATTTTAAAGTAAATGATTATGTCGTTGGCCTCTAGGTCACAATTTTTATTTTTATTTTTGGTGATTTATTTGCATATTTTATGCTTTTGGTTGTATGATGGGATTTTAATTTTACCGCAAGAGCACGGCTGTCGATGAGACAATATGCAAGTACGGTTCGTTCCACATGGGTTTCAGAAGTGAAATTTCTAGTTCTTAATAACTAATGTGCTAATAACAAAAAGAATAATTTTTAATGAATAAAATAAATAAATAAAAAGATAATATAACTATATAAATTAATCAACCAGGAAGATAAAGGTCTAGGGTTTTGGATTCCACTGCTTTTGATGTTTATACAATTAACAATTTAATTTCTTAAATCTACTCTCAAATTACTCAAAATAATTTTAAACTCAATCTCATAATAATATAACTTCTTTCACTTATAAAATATCAACAGCCTAAAGACTATTCAAAACTATTTAATCGAAGCATTTTAGAAGAGAAATTATTAGTCATGAAAAAGCACAAATAGTACATTAAATATGTCTAAGAAATTAACTATTAAAAATACATATAAAAATAGCTTCATCCTACACCCTAGAAAAGAAGATTAGCTACTCATAGTCATAAGAATAAAAGAAAATTGATTAAAAAAATTAAATTTATTGAATATGAAAGCTCACAATTTTTCTTTTTTTCTTTATTGATTTAATGATGCACTTCAAGAGCAGTACAAAGAAGAACTAACCGGTTTCGTCGCTGAAGCAATAAAAAGTATTGAATTACTCAACAAAACAACGACGCTTTATATTAGATTTAAACCTCAGAACTATCGCTGGTACTATTCACCGAAACGTTGCTAAAGGTTTTGAATTTAAAAAAAATGTCACGAAATTACTGACAGTTTCAGCGACTGTTGGAATGTGTAGTGAATCTTCCCTTTTCTTCTTCTTCTTCTTCTCCATCCACGACCTGGTTGCCGAGAATGAAACTGATTTATTCCTATGTAATAACACGAGAATATATTATTGATTAAGGAGACAAAATCTCCCTTGTTACAAAGATAACATAATTAGTCGAGTTTCCTTTTTATGGGACCAAATATTTTCACGAGATATTTCTTTTGGTTGATTTGACGAGTTTAATTTGTGTACAATTCCTTCTTGATAAGGCAAGAGCATATCTTATCCTTAAAGCCTAAAAAATCTCCAAACTCTTGATTCCAGGTCACGCTGATAAGAAGTTTAGTTTTCCCGCCAACAATCAAATTTGAATTTCAAATGAGTGGGTTCTTTAACACTTTTATAGGTTCCTTTATCAATTCCCATTGGTGCTTTCACACTTTTCAAGTCATCTTTTCCATATTTATTAATTCTCCAAAAATACCTAAAAAACATAAAAACAATAATATTAATACAAGAAATTGAGAAATAACAATATAAACATGAGATCAAATCAGACACAAAATTATGTCTATCATTGTAACCAATAAATTCATGGTTGATGTTCAATTTGTATGTCAAGTAGACTATAATTTTATGACAATTTTCTTTTATGGCTCTTGAAGTCAGAATCTATTGTTCAACCTGGTGTTATTAAAATCCAGAATTTATTATGAGTATATGTCCTCGAATTAATTGAATAATACTTTACGAGACTTGTTTTCGTATATGAGATATAAATATTTCCACCATAATCGGGGGGACACTATACACTACTAGACACTGGTGTTCATTAACTTAAAAGTTATATCAATTTCTCTCCCCTCATGATTAAATCGACAAAATGCCGTTATTGAATATGCGTGAAAATGTCTCATTATGCTTTTATATAAAGTTTTTGCAACTTGAAAAGGTAAATCCAATCACATACAACAACAAGTAGCATTTTAGAAGAGGCTACAGATAATGTTCTAATAGAGTCTATCAAAACAAGATCCATATTCTCATAGTTCATATCTCCTCAATGGAAGATGAGGAGATTATAATGCACGTGAAGGGTACTGCTACCAGTCATTATGTGACTTTTTCAAAATATTCATACACTTGAGAATTGTGTGTGGGATCGGGGTAAGCTAATATGATTGTCGAAAGTCGCAGTAGCTAATGAAATAATAAATGATGGTGATTGTTAACCTCTCTACAGAGAAATATCGACATATGTGACTGGTTGGAATATAATCCAAATTAGGTTGGATTAATCTCTTGATTAATGCAATCTTGGATCCAAGACTTAACACCTTAAAAAGGCCAAGCCTATTAACTATAGGTTGGTGTAGTTATAAGGCGTTATACGAGAAATATATTCGTTGTAAAAACGATTTGGGGGTTTTATTTTAGCTGAGACCCTAGGATTGGTTCAATATTTTGTTCTCCTTATATGATGCATTTGGCGTGGTAGTCCTTGAAGAACTTATATTGCATATACACAAGAAATGTGGTTGGAGAACATATTCAAATTTGTAATCCATTGAGGATTCAAACTATATTTAGGCAGCCACCTGACTGAATTATGTCATTTTTAACAATCCTTTATGTGTTTTTATAAATTTGGTACAAAACCAAAAATCCAGATTAATTAGTTGATAATACAGGTCTCTTGAGGAGTTCTTAAAAACAAAAATAACATCATACATATAATTTTTCCTAAATCTACAGTTCAAAATATTATGCTTGCATAAAACTTGTCTATGATATAGACATGAGTTATGATGTTCATGCTTGTTTTCTACAATACTCATATATTTGAGTTAACATCCATATTTACGTTAAAAGTTGTACTTTTTTCCCTTAGTTTCAGGTTTTGTCCCATGTGGTTTTCCTGACAAGATTTTAATGAGGCAACATCTCACTGATGTTTAACTTCAAAATGTTGATATTGGGCCCTTTTTCCTTCGTCCAGATTTTGTCCCATTGGGTTTTACTGGCAAGGTTTTAATGAGGAAATTTAATTCAACATAGTAGTCATCCAAGGGGGAGTTGTATAGATTTTGGTTATTTTGTGGATTCCCATAACCATCTCTTAGAAATTTGGATGTCCTTATGAACCCCATACGGTATGATCACAATACCGTTTTGATCACTTACCGTATTGTATATATATCTTGGCTCTTCGTTGAAGAAACTACATCAACTATTTCTATAAATCATCTAGGGAAGCTAGAAATAAGTCCTCAATGCGTTGAACAAGAACACAAACATTACAAGAGTATTACTCGAAGACAACACCGCTTGTGTAACATGGAAGAAGATTTCATCAACTATCATATTTCTTCAAGAAACCATTACAATCTTCTGCACTCAAGAAATTGGTTAGCTAGTCAAATTGGATTGCATCGATTTGTAAGCCAAGAATTTACTGAAGTACTCATCATGGGAACGCCATTAACAAAGGTGAATTTACTGGACTTATCGTGTTGTACTCTTTTTCCTTCGTCAAGGTTTTGTCCCACTAGGCTTTTATTTTCAAGGTTTTAACGAGGCAACATATGCGTATCTAACACTACTTTATATATTTTGTATTCTTTTTCCTTTGCCTAAGTTTTTCCCTTCGGGTTTTCCTAGCAAGGTTTTAATGAGGCACTGTTAGTAGTGTGGTATCATCCAAGGGGGAGTGTTATGAAATAAATATTTGGTGGATTTACACTACACTTCCACCATCATCTTTTCATCTCCTCTTCACCTCTTCACTTCCCCCACTACTTTGTAACCACCACCACTAGTAGTAATGGATGCATGCCCTTTAATTCTATTGTCAATTTTCATCTCTTTCCCTATAAATAAAGAGCATTTCCTTTGTAATGTGACATCAAAATAAGAATTTCCTTTTTCTTTTCTCTCTACTCTTATATTTCTTTATCTTTTATAATATCATCCTATTTATATGAATTTGGTTTTATTGTAAAGTTCTCGTAAAACTCTACAACTTTGCACTAAGTGGTCCAAAACATCAAATTAAGCAAACTAGCCCTAAGCCCAAACCCATTGACCCGTGGGCCTGATCCGACTCAGCCCACTAAACCTGCCAACTAATCCATGGATTATCCCATTCGGGTTGACCCATGGTCTGACATGTTAGCCCGATCCACGGCCCGAACCATCTGACTCGGTTCGACTCGGCTGAGTCAGAAGTCTGACCCGACTAACTCACTCATCCTTTTCCCATATACTTAGCCAAAATGCATAAGTTTTCAGATTTAACATACCATTTTCAAATTGTCATATCTCATTCAATTCTTAACTAAAACAAACACTTGATATCTCTATTTAACTAAAAAACCAACCTCTACAAATTACTCCTAATAACTATATATCAAACTCCTAGTCGAACCTATCTAGAAACGACCATTAAAATGATCACTCGTGACTGTTTTCACATGATTTCAGTCGCACAGTCTCATTTTCAAACGCCTATAACTCATTCAATTCTTATTCAAACTAAGCAAATTATATCTCCATGGAAACTTTGTAATATGAGATACAATTTATGTTTGTGGAAAAAGTATTAATTCTCACTTTAAGGCTATCACATTCATGCAAGAAAAGTGGGCAAGAGACACCTAAAACTCACATAAAATCATATTTGATTGATTCTACTCTTTTCCCTTCATCTAACAACTACCCAGACTTTTATTATCGTGTTAAAAACCATTTAGAGAAGTTACCCTGGTTAGTTTTAAAGTTTTCATCATCATAATCACCATCATTCTCCATCTCACCATAATCCACTCTTATCAAACTTTAATTAAAATTTAGTCTTCTCTTTATTGCCTAACAAAGCAATTTATATAAACAATAAATATCCCCTTTATTTTAAATTTATCCTACTAAGTAGCTTGGTGTTAAACAATTAAGAGAAGAAAATAACTCTTCTCCATGCAAATCACGTTATGAAGAAAGATGTTTATCTCTTTTAAATTTATATCCATATTTTAATTACACCTAAAATACACCATATATCAAGAATCTATTACTTCACTTCTACTAATCTACTAAGGGGTACTCTTTTGCTAATGGAAGGTCCGGTCAAAGCCAAGGGTTTTGGACTTCTATGGTCAATTCGCGTTGACTTTAGTCAAACTTTGGCACATCAACTTCCGTGTATCATACTTTTCTGTTTCGGTATCCGATTAATGCAATCAAGTACTCCATTCCTCATAAATTTTTAAGATATATCTAATGGTATTAGTGGTTTATTCATATTATCATTTCATTAATTAATAAAATTAATATTCAAATTATATTAATTAAGTCATTATGTGACGTAATTGTCATTTGTCTAGTGTATAGACATTGACCTACTTGAGGGTCCTTACATTCATTAACTCCCTTGAGTTGTTATTCTGATCCATGGCTTAAGAATTGTTGAGAATTCGATGCCATGTTCTCAATCAACTTCGTAGCCTGTGGCAATATCTTGTTAATTAATGCACCACCACTTGCAATGTCAATGAGATTCATGTCACTTATATTCAAACCCTCATAGAAATACTGGATTATCAATGAGTCATCGAATTAATGATTCACGCAACTTCCCATCAATCTCTTGTAACGTTCCCAGCATTCATACAATGTTTTTCCTGCCATTTGTTTAATCCCACTAATCTATTTTCTTATTTACGTGGTTTTGGATACTGAAAAATACCTATCAAGAAACAATTTTTACATTATCTTCCATGTAATATTACTAATAGAAGGCAAATAATATAACAATTCTTTAGCCATGTCCATTAAAGATAATGAGAATACCATCAACATAGTTTCGTATACATCGGTATCCTTAGGTATCATGGCCATGACTATGATATAAAAATCCATTAGATGTTTATATGGTCTTCACTAGCCATTCCATGAAACTTGCGAAGTTATAGGATTAACCCTTGCTTAATCTAGAACGTAGAAGTTATTTGAATACACCATTTTTGTTGATCAAGCTTGTGAGAAGCTAGGTCCTTGAGTGTATGATCCCCCATTACTTCTTCTTATTTGACTTCCAGTAAAGTACCAGAAAAACAAGATTCTCAAAACTAGGTTAAAACAAAAACTAAAAAAACTAAAAATAAAACTAAAAATAGTAAATTAAAAACAAATAACAATTTGCATGCCTCAACGGCAGCGACGAAAAAATTTGGCTGGTGTCGTAATCGTCAAAATTATTTACTTTCTCACGTATCCAAATATGGATAAAGTATGAGGTAAGAAAGAATTCGTACACACAGAGAGAATTTGGGTTGTTATTAGATTTCAATATATGATGTAGAGAGAGAATTTGCAGATTCAATGAAAGTAACTAAACTAATTAAGAAAGCTAAGAAAATTGTCAAAGTAATCAATGAGTGAAGAATATTAGTTAAGGTTTCGTTTTCATTCACAAAACATGTTCTTGTACTAATAGTTAGAATTTAACTTTAATCTCTTATTATCAAAAGCCCTAGTGTCACGAACCGGAAAATTCCACCTCCGGCGTTATGCGCTGGGCAGGCCAGAACTCCCCGATGCGCAATTAAAAGATAGAAACCGGACCTTAAAGCTTAACTTCTCGCTGGAAAATGCAGGTAGATTTTCCTTTCCAAGCATGCTTTGTAAGCATTATACTCGCAACGTAGTTTCCCCATCATTCAAACTCAACCTTGTTCTTCTAAGGGATGAAGGTTATACAATGCGAATGATGAATGCCTTTGGCAAGCATCATAAACTTATGAGCATTGTCCAGGCCTAACACATGCCTTGGACTAGCACCTAGGCCATATCAGGCCTATTTTTCGCTTCATCAACTCTGCTTCGACCAAGCACTGGGTGCATGCACTGATCTTGCTCTAACCAAGAGTGCAGCAACCAGGCATATTCCTTTCATACCAAAATAGCTTGATAGGAAGTATGAACATCCCTCAAATGGAATGTAACTACCTCATCAAGTGCAGCAACAATCATCTCTTGCATAATATTACCGATCCAGATGATATGAGTTACCAAAGCGTCGTAATCATCTCCAAATTAGATGATATTAGCAACAAGATGTTACACCTCAATGCATTGCATTTCGGCTGCCTACGTACCCGACCCGTACCTTGAAGGGATCAAGCATGACCGTAGTTCATCAAAGTGTCAATTCGAAAGGAACAAGCAACTTCAGCCTATTAAGGCAAAGCCAGCATCAATTTCCAACTTCATCGCAAGGCCAAAGGCCAAGCAAAGCCTAGACCGTATAGGCCGAAGGGCTTTCGCAAAGTATGCACTAGTTTGTGCATAACTATCGTTATTCACTATACAAATATGTGTTCTCGAGTACGCAACACAATTGAATGATGCTTTCGCATAATTCAAGCTTTATGGGATAAGCTACAAGCATATTGATGCTTAAACATCAAGTATGCTCCAACGTATAAGCCACATCGCATTTATATATATGTGAATCACCGCTCATGCACATTCAAGCTTCATCGGTTAAGCTACAAGCATATTGATGCTTAAGCATCAAGTATGCTCCAACGTATAAGCCACATCGCATTTATATATATGTGCATCACCGCTCATGTACATTCAAGCTTCATCGGTTAAGCTACAAGCATATTGATGCTTATGCATCAAGTATACTCCCACATATAGGCCGCATCGCATAAATATATGTGCATTGCCTCTCGTGCACATTCAAGCAAAGCTCCCTCCCTATATATGTTTTATTCGTATTTTTACAAATAAATAAAAGAAAGGAAAGTGACATCCATCAAATGCACCTTAGGAAAAAATACCAACTGGTTGGGCCTCTAGGAAAATCCGCTAACTGGTTGGCGCCTCTAGGCTAATCCGCTAACTGGTTGGTGCCTCTAGGCTAATCCGCTAACTGGTTGGCATAGCTAAGGCTATTTCACTTCCTAGTTAGCATAGTTAAGCATCACAGATTTCCATCCAACACCTCCTCCATATATATGTTTTATTTGCATTTATACAAGTGGATATAAGGAGGATAAATGACGTTCATCTACTACACTTTCTACTGATGCATTCTCGGGCATGTATCACGACATAATAGTGCATTACCACTATAATGCATTTTTGAATACGTAGTATTGGCTTAGTGGTGCATTCTCAATCATGCATCACGGCATAATAGTGCATTAGCACTATAATACATTCTCGAATACGCACATTGGTTCGGTGATGCATTCTCAATCATGCATCACGGCATAATATTGCCTTAACACTATAATGCATTCTCGGATATGTACCATGGGTTCAGTGATGCATTCTCAATCATGCATCACGGCATAATAGTGCATTAGCACTATAATGCATTCTCGAATACGCACATTGGTTCAGTGATGCATTCTCAATCATGCATCACAGCATAATAGTGCCTTAGAACTATAATGCATTCTCGGATGCAACATGGGTTCAGTGATGCATTCTCAATCATGCATCACGGCATAATAGTGCATTAGCACTATGATGCTCTCGAATACGTAACATTGTCTTAGTGATGCATTCTCAATCATGCATCACGGCATAATAGTGCATTAGCACTATAATGCTCTCGGTTACTCCGCATAGGGTCAGTGATGCATTCTCAATCATGCATCACGCATAATAGGGCCTTAACACTATAATTTCGAGGTCAAGGCATCCACACCCTAATGCATATCTGAGTAAGCTTTATAAGCTTAGAATAAAGCTTCATCCCATGCCATGACGCATCCCTAAGTAAGCGTCATGCAAAAATTACGGGTGTTACACCTAGATTACCTTGATCGAGTGAATATCTCGTTAATTTCCTAAAATCATCAAACTTACATAAAACAACGCAAATCTAAATTCTACTTCGTAAATAACCCAAAGTTTAATTAATGCAATTGGCATACCCGAGTAGACAATCTAACAAATGTCATAATTCACATGCGAATACAAGAAAGTATCACTATGATCCATAATCACACTATGCTATTTGTAATTAAGATTTGTCAATATTTTCCTATTAACAACCCTAATTTAGCTATAAGTATGAACACAAATCAATTCAATCCCGGACTTCAACAAATAGGTGTTCGATCATAAGGGGCAATATTTGAAGTGGATTATGAACGATAATTTGGGACAAAACTAATATATTAATGAAGAAACCTGTATTATGAATTTGAACTATTACCTAACCAATAATAAAGTAATTAGCTACTCATGATTTGGAGTTCATACAACAATTGAATACAAGAAGAAAATCATATTTTCCCAAACCCTAGATGCATGAAATTCAATTGTGGCGACTTCTCTTCAAACTTGTATCAAACCTTATAAAACCGATGTGAGATATCTAAAAAAATAAGATGTAAGAGAGCTCTTTTGTGTGTATTTTGTCCTCCTTTTATAGCCTCTACTTGTCTTCCAGTTCCAAAAAGAATTCAAAAACCCTAAGTTTCCATGTCTAGTTCAAGTCAAACACCCCCACACCCAAATCAGAGTCTAAACGAAAGCCCACAACTCTTAATCCCGAAACACAATCATTAGGCCTGTCAGTTTTACGGAATTGAGAGGGCAACTTACATTTCACGACAGTTTCGTTTAGATATTTAATGAAACATTTTTGTGCATTTCCAATTAGTAATAGAGATGGGTTCTGATTTTCACGACTGTTTACATCTCCTTCCTTGCACATTTTATTCAATCCAACCACAACCCAACATTCATAGAGTCATTCAAGAATTAAGCACCAGAAGCCTAATCAATTGATTTTTACTATATTTGATCACAATCAAGCAAACAATCAATTGAATCAATAAAAAAAAAATAGATTTGGTAAGACACGATAAAAGTTGGTAGCATATTCCATATATCAAAATCTCATATGTGAAATCGGGGTTTGGAAAAGGGATATGATTAAGCGCAGAGATAATTAAGTTAGAATAAAAAATAATATAAAACAAATATTCTTAATAACCACCTAGGTTACACGCTAAAAATCTTCTGTAGACATTGCACATCATCGCAATTCGGCCCAATATCACGCTGGTGGACATATAAGGGGATTCATGATAACAACATATACGTTAAATTCAGAGTAATCTTATGTATCGACCTTGGATTTATTTCACTCCCTAGAAACATGTAAGACCACAAAACTTTGGCATTCATACAAACAATATAAACAATTCCTATAAACGAATGAGGTCATGAAAATTGACCGATACTTAGATATGTAAGCACAGATATTTCAGGGAAAAATATTAGTTAGTTAGATGCAACATATACATGAGATTTGGTTTGGATAGGGCTGTCAATCTGATTCTAAAATCCGATAGTCGTTTCCGATAATCCGGAATCCTATAGGATATTTTCCGTTATAACGGCTATCGGACACCGGAAACGGAAAATTAATGGAACTTATAGGCTTATCGTAACGGAATCGGATGAGCTAGTTTTTGTTACGATAAGTTCTGATACCGATACTGATAACATATAAGTGTATTAATTCGAAGTCTGTTATACCTTTTCATATCTTCTCGACTCGACACAAACTAAGAAAGTTAGGCTTTAACAATTTCATATCTTCTCGACTCGACACAAACTAAGAAAGTTAGAAAGAAAATAAAATTACCTCTCCTGATGCTCTCAATTTTGTGCTTCTGAATCTTCTTTTTCTTCTTCTAATTCGTCCCAGTCTCTCAGAGTCTCCTCATCTTTTCTATTCTCAAGTCAATTCTCTATCATCGAGTCAGTGAATCAGATATTAGAAAACTAGGTTTTCCGTAATTCTGTTCAATTTAGGGTATCTGAATATGTGTGATTACTGATTAGAAAACTAGAGTTTCTTTTAGAATCCAGTTTTGGGTTCAATTTTGATTTTTAAACTAAATTTTCAATTTAGGGTTTCTAAAATTAGGATTCTCATAAATGGTTTGTGAAATTAATCATGTCATAAAATCAAAGAGCATCCAATCATGTTGATACCTTAATTTCAAACACTCCATTAACTTCAGTGGCCTCACACTTACAAGAACAAGAAGCAAGTGTT
Source organism: Papaver californicum (assembly GCA_023531435.1). Classification (NCBI taxonomy): domain Eukaryota; kingdom Viridiplantae; phylum Streptophyta; class Magnoliopsida; order Ranunculales; family Papaveraceae; genus Papaver; species Papaver californicum. Next base: position 8,314,560 of record JAJJMC010025396.1, on the reverse strand, counting down.
CAAGTTTCGTAAATTAACTCAACACCTGTGACTCGTCCCAGAGAAGAAAGAGAAGAGTAGAAAGATCCACTTGTAGCCGAAGCAAAGAAGAAACTACGTATAACAAGGTCAGATGTATGGAATGAATTTGAAAGAATGGTTTCTACAAAGATTGGAGTAGATGGGAAGAAGGTGGTTGAAATTATAAACGAATGCAAACATTGTAGCTAGATAATTGAAGCACCAAGTGCACAAGGAACCAGATGCTTGAGATCCCATCTAAATACCTACAAAAAGAAGCCAAAAAATCAGACTGGACAAAGAAAGATAACTGTTATCAAATAGGTAACACAAAAACTAAGTTAGATAATTGGAAATATGATCATGATGCTACTAGATTACGTGTTGCTAAGATGATTGATAAACATGATTATCCACTAAATATGGTTGATCATGGATATTTTAGAGATTTTTTCAGGTCTCTGAACCCTTCTGCCAAGTGTTACAGTAGGAATACAACTAGGGATGACATTATGAAACTATATGCTGAGTTCAAAGTTCAACTACAAGAACAATTTGATACAATGACATCTAAATATAGTTTAACAACTGATATGTGGACTTGTAAACATACAAAAATGGTTATTATTGTGTAACATGTCATTTCATAGATGATGAATGGAAAATGATTAAGAAAACACTAGCATACATTTTAGTGCCACCACCACATACTGGAGAAGTTCTTGCAGATTTTGTGAAAGCAGTAGATCTATATTGGAATTTAGATGGTAAGCTTTTTACTTTAGCTGCTCATAATGCTAGAGCCAACGATGTTATGATGAGAAATCTGAAGAATTGGCTTGGTAGCAAGGATTATCTAGTTCTTAAGGAGGATTTGTTTTAAAGGAGGTGTATCAATCATATATTGCATTTGGTTGTGTTATGTGGGATGAAAGTAGTTGCTGGATTTATAGAAAGTATTAGAGAGTGTGAAATATGTCAAATTTTCACAGGCTAGAAAAGAGAGGTTTGAAAATGCTTTGACACAACTTAAACTTCCTGTAAGATCTGTAAGTTTAGATGTGGACACCATATGAAACTCCACCTTTAATATTCTTAAATATACAATTGATTTGAGACAAGGAATTGTCAGGTTAGCTGATTTGGATTCCGATTTCACTATACTACTAAGTTCAGAGAAGTGGCAGTAAGGAATACATATTTGTGAGTGTTTGGAAGTGTTTGATGTTATTTCAAGTAAATTTACAGGGATTAAGTATCCAAGAAAAAATATGTATTATAATGGGGTCTATGAGATTAATAAGAGCATTAAACAATGGGAATCTAGTCCTCATATGTATATCAGAGATATGAGATTGAAGATGAGGGAAAAGTTTGATACTTATTGGAAAAAAATCTAACTTGTTGATGAGCATCAGAGTGGTTTTAGATCCTAGGTATAAGGATAAATGGGTAGAGTTTGTTTATAATGAACTATATGGTGTGTATTACTATGTAACTCAGCATAATTTTTTTTAAATAACATTAAATGCTCTTTTCTCTTCATATGAATATGAAATTAACTCTACAACTCCAGATTATTTTGGGAATACAACTAGTGAAATAGGTTCAACTGGAATTGAGAATTCTAGAACAACTATAATTGACCTTGAGTATGATGAGTTTATGATGGAAAACAATGAGGTTGAGGTTTAGAAGTCAGAGTTGGAGAAATACTTAGAAGAACCACTGCTTACTAAAGGCACACCAAAAGAGGAAATTCTGTTTGATATATTGGCTTGGTGGAAAAATCATGCTCCTAAGTACCCAACTCTTGCAAAGATTGCAAGAGATGTGTTGGTTGTTCCAGTGACAAATGTAGCATCAGAATCCATGTTCAGTGCTGGTGGTAGGGTTCTTACAATATACAAAAGTTCATTAGCTCCAAAAGTTTTTCAAGCATTGCTTTGCTTAAGTGATTGGTTGCCAGGTCTCAATAACAATGCTAGTACTGGTTAGTGATTTTTCTTTCCTTACCTTTCCTTTCATATTTCTTGCACTGCCAACTAACACATTTCAGTTTCTTTGAAATGCAGATATACTTTGAAGTTTAAATGTAATAAGGACTAAAGGAGTAAGAAGGGAAGAACATTTTAGTCCAAGGATCCTACTTGTTTTACATTTCTTTGTTTTTTCTTTTGCAAGAACATCTAATCTATAATTTGGAACATTTGTGTATGTTTTCTTTATGCTTGAACTGAAAACTTGGTATTTTAAACTGGAAAAAAGGTTATTATGATTTCTGTCAGATAAGGAATTTATCGAAAAAATATCCGATATCTGATAACCTTAACGAAACAGAATCGGTTAGGATTTATGAGATTCTGTCGAAAGTTATCGGATACCGGATATCCGATAACAGTTATCGTAATGAAACTGGCTGAACCAGTTTCCGTTTTGATAAGTTCTTTTGACAGCCCTAGGTTTGAATATTAAATCATGAATCTAAATCTAAAAACAATTAATTAATAGATTGAAACCAACAAAACATAAAGATAGTAGTAAAACTATGGGTAGATCGTGTAGTAACTCGCATTGCTGGGTATGTTAAGTCCAAACCGTAAGGCTCAGTTTTGATTAGGCCTGGTGAGAGGAGATATCATAATTAGGGGTGCACAACGGGTATGGCATATTTCACCACCCTACTTGCGAAATGGCGGGTAATAAAATTTACCCGCCATTACATCAGGTAGGATCCTACTCGACCCATCAAACGAGGGGTCGGGTATGGTGAGTGGTGGGTATAACCGTGTTTGTTCACATAGAAAAAAATTGAAAAAGAAAATAAAAAGTCAAAAATGATAATGACAATGTTATCAGTATGAAGTCCTATCAAGAATCAAAAATTATGAGTTGTATCTTTTATTTCCAATATTATATGAAGTCATAATGGTTTGAATTAAAAGAAAAATATGGAAACTCCGAAATTAAAGGAAACTTTGAAACTAAACATCATGCCCACATAATGCAAGCTTCTAGCCTTCAGCTGCAGCAAGGACAACATCTTTGTACTTTCAGTTAGATCATACATGAAACAGGCCTTGCCCCATTAACCGTGTTGATCTTATTAAGTTTTTCATGTAATCTTCAAAAGGTTCTTCATATAATCTTCTTCTTCAATCGTCGTCTACGATGATGGAATAAGCACTCATATCGCCAAACAAATCTATAATAAAATAAATGAACAGTTAGAATAATGAAATAGGAATTGTTGAACCAGGTCTGTTGTTAAGCTTGGGTCAGTATCAGATAGATGCTCAAACATACCAATCAATTCCACTCAATTCCCAGAACAAAAAAAAAAAGCAACACTGATCGGGGTGTCAAACTGGTCAAAAATATATTCCTTACTTTTCTTACACTAACTAGTAGAATAATGGTAAGCAGGTTCGTTCCTAAGGGAACATTGATTCAAAGTGATGCATCGGAAAACCGATTTTGTTTTACCGCAAGCGCATAATGTCGAAATACGTAGACAAGAGCAATACGGTTCGTTCCCACGAGGAGTGTGTATTACTTATACTAATTAACTCAAGTAACTTTCAGGTCCAAAGATGTTTTTCCGATTTTTGTAAAGAATTAAACTAATGAATGAATTAAAACTATTTAACGAAGATTGAAATCAATAATAGAAAAGCGTTAAGGTTTCGGTAATCCGTTGTAGATTAGGGTTTACTTGTGTTCATCACAAAGGGTATCGATTTTACTCATGAAAAATAGCAAATATAGCTACTAATACATGAAAGATATTTCTTTTAAGAATTGAAGAAAAGAATTTTGAAAAGAATTGCTTTTTCTCAACCTAAAGTAGAATTCCGAAGTACTAAGTATATGTGGCATAAGAGTCAAAGAATATTCATAAATCGATTTAAGACAAGGTTTCAACGAGTTCTTCTACTAATCAAACAATGAATTATACGTGGCATAGAACATGAAAAATCATCGAGAGAGGTAAAACATTGAGAGAGAGACAAAACATTAACATTAAGTTTTAATAGTTGAAAACCCTAGTTTTGAAGCACAAGTAAATCTATCTCTACAAGTTCATCCTTTCACCCTAACAAAGAAATTTAGCTAGACATAACTTTCTTAAAAGCCATGGAAATTAATTAAGAAAATAATAATTTTAATTAAAATCGAAAACGAAAAAAAAGAAGCTAAACCCTTGTGTTGAGAGGAGATATCCCTTGGTTGGTGCTGTGCTCCTCTATTTATATGCTTTGGTGACCTCCTCTTGATCCTTATCCAATTAGGAAACCTAATCTCATTAAAAAATTTCCATCTTCTTTTGATCATTATCCAATTAGGAGACTTAACCTCCTCAAAAACAAAAAAAAAAACCTAATTTTTATGTCAAAGGCGAGCCCAAAACGCTTCCCTTATTTCTCTTCCCGCGCAGGCCCAATAAGGCCCAACAGATACCAAATCCAAGTTGGTTTCACGGTTTTGCTCATAACTTCTTCATATGAACTCGGAATGACCTTATTCTTTTGGCGTTGGCTTCGCCTTTCAATTATCTAGAGGATGGAAGGTCTTTAGAAATCCTGGATTTGAATGAGATACACTGGGTCTTTAGCAATTCTTCCTTGTAGAGCTCAATATCACTTCTTTCAGAGATGTAACCTAATAAAACACATAAACTAAAAAAGTAATAATAACACATAGTAATTTACACAAAATATAACAAATAAGTATAAGCAAATGATACTTAAAATATGTAAATTATGCACTTATCACAAAGTTGTTGATAAAATTTCTGAAAGTAAACTAATGCAAAGATATGAAAACAAATAAAAGAATGTGATATGAGGATGATAATGTTTAAGGATTCTTTCTCCACTAGTGAACATGAATACAAGTGAAATCTTCTTCAAAATACGTCTACTAAAAACCCTAGACAAGTTATGAGTTCAACAAGTCCATTATACTCCAAGGTCACTTCGTAGAATAGGTTCTCAACTTGTTTATAGCCAATTAAACCACTTTGAATAAGCTCTCAAGTGTAAATTTATTGACCGGTATTTTCCGTGAGGGGTTGATTCCAACCACATGTTCATAAGTTCGACATGTTATCTTAGAGTTATCTTTCACACATCAAAATCCACAACATCCCATTATAACGTAGATGTTTCACTACTTTTGATTAAATCGTTGTAACAATTAAAGATTATGGGTCAATTATCTAACATTGGAATCGCAAACAAGATATTCAATTAGCCGTTTGAACACTCGTAAACAATTCTTGATCATAAACGCAGTAAAAGACAAATAATAACACAATATTGAAAAGAAAAATTCACTCGGATAAACTCAAGTCACATAGTTTTAAAGTCATCCCTACTCAAGATGCAATTAGCTATTGGAGTTCAAGGTAATAAAAAAAAGATCAAAGAGGAAGAAAACTTTGAAACAAAAGATAGTCGAAGCCGCAACCCAGCTGCTGGTGGTCTGCTTCTACAATGTGCTAGTGTTCCTTGCTGTTGGTACCAAGGAGTAAGGTTCAGGTCCAGTTTTCTTCTCTTTTCTTGTTTGTACAGACTGGTGGTATGAACTGCAGCTGTGAAGATGATCTTGTGTTGTTGTAGGGGCGAACTGGATGTATGCAGGTGATGTGGTTTGGATGGTATGTAACTGGTGATGAAAGGGGTTGGAGAGGAGCTTTTGCTCCTCTCTGTTGGAGATGTTTCAGCATGAGAGGGTATGGTTTGCTGCAACCTAAATTTCTTTTTATATCTTCACTTGTTCTCCGAATTCAATTCTACTTGTAACCCAAGTCTTCTAATCCCAATTGACTTCTAAATATTGTCTTCAATCTACTCCGTTCATCTCTTAAGTTTAACGAAAACAAGTTTCAATTCCAGAAATAACTTGTCGGCAGCAATAACAGCTATTCACCTGATGTTGAAAACATCTCCTAGCCACTGCCAAATAACCCTCCTGCACAGCCATTGAACCATGGCTAGCTACAACAAAAGACTAGGATAGAACAGCTGGTCCCAGCTGAACTTTGATTTAAAGAACTACTCGTTATGGCCTTTCCACAAGCACCCTGTGTGCAATGACTTTAGTAACGGAGGCAGCTATGCTGTTCATTTCTAAACCTTCTATACCTCCTTCCCTGCAATTGTAGTCATTCATATACACATACACCCATTTCAATTCATAATCTAACCATAGCATACAATAGAAACATCAACTTCATTTCTTTCTCCTCTATTTTCACGGGCAAAACTATTACCAAAACCCTTGTCTTTGCTGTCAAATACGAATCACATCCATTGCTCTTCTTGTCAGAAAATTCTCTATAAACCAAGAACCATAACCAAATCCAGCATATACCCATCAACCATAATCCATTTATTCATCTTCTTCTCTATAACTTTCTTCGAATAGACAGCATCGAGTTCATTCTCTTTTATTCTCTCGCTGCAGCAGACCCATAATTACTTCTTTCCTTCCCTGACTTCTTTTTCGTAGACCCATCAGCTCTCTCTATTTCTCACGGTTTCATGGCTACCAACATCAACACAACAGTGAGAAACACCAGCGTGACCTAGTTTCTATGTTACAAGCTGAGATGGTGTCCCTTAGCGTAGTCTCGTCTGTCTTTAGTATCTTTCACTTGTTTCAAGTTGAGTGGCTTCCTTTAGCAGCAGATGCGGTGCCCATAGTAATTAGCTGCTTTAGACACATTGAAGCCTTGTAATCTTGCTAACTTCAACTCCAACAACGCCTAAGCTTCCCAAACAATGTATATAACATTTTTTTTCTGTTCTTTCACTTCTCATGACTCCAGAATGCCTAAAAACTTAAAAACAAACGTAAAATACGAAATTTACAAGAAAAAATAGCAAAGAAAACATAATCAATTAATACTAATTAAGGTGTTTTAGGCACCTATCAAATTCCCCCACACTTAGACTTTGCTAGTCCTTGAGCAAATTAATTAAACTAAACTAATCCTAAAGTAAAATACAAGAACTCCCTTTCATTGAGGATACGGTTACACTTAGCATGTGCAACAAGCCTTTAAACCCCTAGGTGTCCCTATTGGACGAGTTATAGTCTCGTGAGGGTTTACAAGAGGTATACCCACAAAACCAACTCCAACTTCAAAGTCACAAGCATCCAAAGAGCTATGATGATATAAAGTTTCTGCACACTAATAATAAGAAGTTAGAAATGCCAAAGAACATTATTCTCATGCATAATTCTTGAGTTAGGAAAAAACCATCATATAAAAGAATTCAGGTTCGAGAGTGATCGAATGTTTCGACTTCTGTCTCACCAATAGGATTTTATGAAATTAACACTCAAAAGACGAACTTTATGGTTCTCATGTGTGCAAGCAGGAATTGAGATAAAAATCCTGCACACGTTGAATGGTGGGAGGGAAAACGTTCCGAATTAATATTAGAATATCCCAGAGAAACGTGGGAAGAAACAAACGTTTTTCCAGATGATCTCTACGAAAGGAAATCAACCACTATACGAGGATGGGAATGCTCACTCGCATTCTTATCCAATCTACAATCACCACCACTCTCACAACGTCCCATAGAAACGTCTTCGTCTTCAGCTTCAACTATAGATAATGAACTCTTGAACTTCATAAAACTTCGACAATTCTTAACTTTTTTCCTCAAATTCTTGTTGCTTACTTCTTTGTAAATTTCTTCTTTCCCACGACCTTAACGAATAAATACAAAAACAAATATACACTAGAGTAATAAAAACAAATATATATTTTTTATTATTATTTCTTTTTTAATATATTTTCACTTAAAATGTGAAATAAAAACTAAAAGAATAACAATGGAACTAATGTGGCCATATGAAAGGACTTTACCACTTGACTCATTACAATTTGTATTATCTCGATATCATAAACTTCACAAAAATTCACTTCTTTTGATATTTTCGCTCTTGTACTTAGTCTTCAACTAAGAATTCTGCTTTTTGTATTGTTACTCCACTTTAAATCTGAATTTTTCTATTTCTTATACCGTTGCTTGTAAACCTTTACTGTCTTCAACTTTCCTTCAAATTTTTAATGTTCCGCATGTTGATGATGATGGTGTTTCAATGGACCTGTTGTTGTCGAGAGAGAATGGTTCCAACTGCAAATCAAACTACAAGGTAAGGTTTTTTTCACAATTATGATGTTACCCTCATGAATCATAGAATTAGGACTCAAGAGATCAAAAAGTAGTGCTGAAATTGGTGCGAGGTTGGGTAGCTCATCATTCTACCCGGAATTTTCACAGATGAAACACTCTAAACGGACAATTTAGACAGGTACAAAGAATTGAAGGTTTGGTACCTCACTCATATATGGGTATTGAATGCTTATCTTCTCTAATACTGTATTCTTTTTGCACCTAATTCGCCCTGGCGGTTTAAGTCCCTTTTTGTCAGCTCTAGCCTCTCAACAACTAAGAAACCCGAATATAGTTCTCTAATACTTATAAATTCAGTTATTTCGGTAAGAAATTCGTATGTAAACTTAGCTAGAAGTATACTAAGTGACTCTAAGATATCTAAAAAGTGAATACTTAAGAATTTTATATGCTTAACCACTCCCCCACACATAAATTTTACATTGTCCTCAATGTAAATTGACTCCTCCAATGTAAAATCTAGGTGGGAAATCCTACAATGATATGAAAATTCAGGAAAAAAAAACAACAAAAAAAAGACAAGAAATACTAAAAAGACAAGAAAATACTAAACCAATGGGTTGTCTCCATGCAACGTTTAGTTTAACGTCCTTGGCCTGACTTTCTGATCGCCCGTACACCAACAATATGAAAATTTGCGGATCCGTCCAGAAAATAATCTGCATTGCTAATAATAGCTTCACAAGAATATTATCATAGGTGTTAAAAGTGAAATCATCGTCCAAAGAGATTTACCCCCACCCTTAGTCCATTCTACACTCGAAAGTATACAAAACATAAGTGGAAGGAAATCTTGTGGAAAAATGCACGACATATATGGTGGATACTTAGAAGCAAGGAATTAAGACAGAACTTTAGAAGCATTCAATTTCAGCCCCAAATTAGGTACCTTCTTAAAAGTCGGATTAACAACTCTTTGAGAAACTACTTCTAATATCGGAGGATCATCATTAGGTAAAGATTCATATAAAGGGTTAGACAAACCTTACAAAATCTCACGTATTACGGGATCCTCAGAAGTTCTGAAAAATTCCATTGATGTTCCTACATCATAAGTATCATCATTCTCATTCATACTGTTTACAAGCCATTCTTCATCAGTTTCTTGTATAACCTGCAAGTCTTCATCATCAGAATCAAAGTCGGCTCCAAGTAATTCATCGTAACACTTATGTTCTTCTTCATAAGTTGACTTCTCATTCAAAGTATCTACTATTTCTGAATTCGAGGTAGCACGCACAAAGAAGTCATAATCATCGCCACTCTCATACATAACATAAGTCTTACCATCATAATTTTAGTGTTTCTAAACTCAACTTCTTCCTCTTGAATAGGAGAATGATAATTATGACGATCATGAGTTGAGCCAGTAGCACTATCATTATCTATGTTCTCCAAGGGTTCGTCATCCTCGGAATTTTCATCGGGCTCTTCTCCCTTATCCACATGGCTGTTAATCTCCGTAAGTATGTCCCTAGAAATTACTTCAAGAGTTTCTATTGTTGCTCCCTCTTCTTCCAACTGCTCATACTGTTTAAAGAGTTTCTTGATGTTAACACCTTTTTCACTGGTACTCACAATAGGTTTTATAGATACCACCTTTCCCGTAAATAGGTGAATGATCAGGAGTAGGTCTAGATACACTACCATAAGTTTCACTTGGTACAAAACTCTTCATGTTGGGTGTTGAGTTAACCCTGCTAAACGTTTTTATCTCTTCTAACCCTTGACGAATTTGAGCAAATATTTGTCTACGACTAGAAGGCAATTGATTAGAAATATAACCCTCCAACCATCCTTTTGGTTTTTCTTGTTCACTTACATAACCTACATATGGATGATGGTAGTATGTATGCGAAGAACCATAAGGATCCGTGGAGTAGTGGTCATAACCATTGGATTGGTTGTGATTATACTCCCGTACGGTTGGTAGTTGTTGAGAGAATGAGATTGAAAATTAAATTGATCACCATAGTATGAATGGTCTTGTGAACCATATGTGTTGTTCTCAAAAGGAAACATCTTAAAAAAAATTATGCACAAAACTAGTTTATAGAACTTACCTCTTGTGCTAGACAAGCGATGAGTACCACTAACCAATTATGAGCATGCAAAAAGAATGATTGATTGTACATGAATATAAGATTCTAAGCAAACAAATTAGTAAAATCTAAGAATGAAAACTAAATACAAAATCAGAAAATTAAGTAACATTAGAACTACCGACTGCTCCCCGGCAGCATCGCCAATTTGATTGGGGTGTCAAACTCGTCAAAAATATATTCCTTAATTTTCTTACACTAACTAGTAGAATAATGATAAGGAGGTTCGTTCCGTTGAGTCAAAGTTGTTGATAAAATTTCTGAAAGTAAACTAACGCAAAGATACGAAAACAAATAAAAGAATGCGATATGAGGATGAGAATGTTTAAGGATTCTTTCTCCACTAGTGAACATGAATACAAGTGAAATCTTCTTTAAAATATGTTTACTAAAAACCATAGACAAGTTATGAGTTAAACAAGTCCATTAGACTCCAAGGTCACTTCGTAGAATAGGTTCTCTACTTGTTTCTAGCCTATTAAACCACTTTGAATAAACTCTCAAGTGCAACTTTATCGACCGGTATTTTCCATGAGTCGGGTTGATCCTAACCACATGTTCGTAAGTTCGACATGTTAACTTAGAGTTATCTTTCACATATCAAAATCCACAACGTCCCATTGCAACGTAGATGCTTCACTACTTTTGATTAAATCGCCGTAACAATTACGGATTACAGGTTAATTATCTAGCATTAGAATCACAAACACGATATTCAATTGAACGTTTGAACACTCGCAAACAATTCTTGGTCATAAACGCGGTAAAAGACAAATAATAATACAATATTAAAAAGAAAGATTAACTCGGATAAACTCAAGTCACATTTCGAAGTCGTCCCTACTCAAGATGCAATTAGCTACTAGAGTTCAAGGTAATAAAGAAAATCAAAAAGGAAGAAAACTTTGGAACAAAAGATATTCAAAGTCAAATTATAGCCGTAACCCAGCTGTTGGTGGTCTGCTTCTACAATGTGCTAGTGCTCCTTGCTGTTGGTACCAATGAGTAAGGTTCAGGTCCAGTTTTCTTCTTTTGTTGTTTGTACGGAGTGGTGGTATGAACTGCAGCTGTGAAGTTGATCTTCTGTGTTGTTGTAGGGGAGAACTAGATGTATGCAGGTGAGGTGGTTTGGATGGTATGCAACTTGTAGCGACCATTTTTCATGGTCACAACAACCAAAATGTGAAATTTAATGGGTTAAACATAGAGAGGTTAAAATGAAACTAAAAACATAATTGAAATCAACACACATAGATTT